>MU834484.1:0-46597 GCA_029204225.1 Diphasiastrum complanatum | reverse complement strand
TAATCGAACTTTTGATGTCTCCTACTGCTACTTGAAGCGATTTGAATTTTCTCGAATTTTCTTCTTCACATATTTTTAGTCTACTTTTTTCACTGGTAAGGCCTATCAGCGCTCACTACATCTGGGATCTCCGATTTGCAGTGGCTCATCATGGCACCAGGCATTTCACCATCCATTTTTGTTCAAATTCCATATCGAGGCGAGAGGACGAGAAACTCTATAATGTAATTGATCAACGACTGATTCTTGTGAGAATTGTGGACATCGCACCAGTCATGAAAAATGTCCGAGCAAAGTGTATAGACATGAGCTCCCTCATGTGCACAATCACCAACTTACACACGAGCATTCTCAAATATGTGACCATCCTTGTCTATGTCATATGATGACAAGATGTCATCTGGTAGAGATGTAGCCATGGGAAGGATTTGGGATAAATTTAGATTTTAAGGCGTAAGGGAGATTTAGGTCTTAGGGTCTGGGGGATTAATATTAAGATAAGAAATAAAAGGGTTAATTTGAGAGTTGAGAGGAGAGAGAGCAGGGATAGGTGCAATCAAGAGATTGGATCATGCGCCACCTTCCCTCACGGCTTGTGGAATAGATTTCCATCAACAAATACAGTGAAACAGTGAGTCAACAACTTCTTTGATTCTGCCTTTGCTAGAAAATGATCAATTTTATTGCTCCAAATAGGCTTTCACATCATTCACAGTCTCATTTCTATACTTTGACCTCAATAAGATTAGAAGAAAGAGGCGATGGTAGCCTGCATCGAGCAATCACAATCACTATTCAAACTTAGCCGAGGAAAGAAGTCTCGCCTTCCTTTCAACGGTTGTCTCTACTGCTAGGAATCACTTAAGTTATCCTTTTTCTGAGTAGTAACCAGTATAACTGCTCTCATTACCTATCACCCTTGGAAAAAAAGCGGTTCCTACTGACAACCACTTCAAGGTACCAAAAAGCTGCAACCGACACTCAGATTTCTAAATACTCAGAACTCATCGCTCCTTCGCAACAGTTCTAGATTTGAAACAGGCAGATAAGTACCAGGTTGTCCTCAAATCCGATTCTGAATAGGCAGAAACCAGCTGTCTCAAGACTCTCAACAACTTTCAGGGTTTCAAACCACAAAAACGAGTTTGAGAAGAGATCTAACTAGCAAGTAGTTCACAACCAGAGTTACTGTTCTTCTTACACTCATGCACCTAGTATTTACACTAGTATAAACTCTGTCCTTGTTTTCCTCAGAAACTTCACAGTTTATGTAAGAAAACTAGGAATCATATTGATGAAATGGCCTGGATTGTAGGATTCAACTCGAAAACAGCTCATTGACAACAACTTTCGAGAGAAATGACAGAATTGTTGCTCTCATCATGTTATACTTTGGCTGTAAACTAGATTCATGTAACAACATCACTAATAGTTTAACTCTTCTGGAAAAATTGATTTTCATCAATCAATCATTAAACAAAGTTAGTCATGCATCCTACTTTCAACCATAACAAATTTTTACATCTATCCAAATCTCCAAAGTATGATCAAGCCACATGATTCACTCTTGCAAATCCTTAAACATGAATTGGAATTCTTCTCAAAAACCAGAAAATTCAGAATGAAATTACAAGACTAATTTCCATTTTCTCCTTCAAAATTAAAACATGACGTTACCAACAATTTTGAAGAGCTCCAAGAATGCGTAATGTTCCTGATGAACCAACAATAAAACCGCCTAAAGCAGTTATATTGAAAGAAGATAGGATCACAGGATCGATGATGAAAAAACAAGCTAAGCAACATTATAATACGGTCCTGAAATGGGAAAATCTCCCTATCACTGTCCAGGGAGCCACACACAAGGTGCGCATCACTGAGGCCGTCCTTGCAGCCATAGGTATAACATCCGGTACGCAGGCCCCACCCAATCACAAGCAGGCCAAACATGCCATCAAGCCCTATATTGACCTCACTAAGGATCTGCACTAGACCAATGACAGATACCTTCTGGAAGTCATCACTGAGCCTTCAATCCACGCTGCTGCCCAGCTACTGAACAACTTCTTGATGGTTGGCAACCTCAAGAAAGACCACATCACATCACAGATCCTCTATAGGATAGTGGAGTCCCACACCAAGTTGGCCAAACCCCCTCTTGAACCATATAATTGGTTCAAGACTGTTTCTGATGAGTTCAAACGAGCTATTAAGGCCAATACTAAGCAGCAGTTCGCTGCTGGTTCTTTATTGTCCCTTTTAGTCGCTTTTCACTTAAAAAAAAGAATCCATGGCTTCCACCTGGATTCTGTGCTTTCGGTCTACGAAGAAGCACTGGCCAAGCCGTCTCACCAGGCCTCAAGTTCTCACAGTCGTCGTTGTCCACGCAGCGAGATCGTAATTTCTGACTCGTCTTCTGCGTCAGAACGTCGCACTAGGCATACCTCATCAGCTGCGCTTCCACCCCCTGCTGTTGTTCGCACTAAACTTCACATTCTCCTAGTCTCTGATGCTTCTCTCGCCTCTGCTTCCAATCAAGAACAGTCTGTGATCATTGGGCCTACCATTCCCATCACAGCTGCCCAGGCTGTCACAACCCCACACACTGAAGCCACTTCACCAAACACGCAATTTTTTATGGATATTTTTGATGATTCCGATCACCTTGGGACCGCCGAAATTTTTGAAATGCCCCAGAGCCCTGCGCTGCTCGAACTCCAATCCCCTGGAAGAGGATTCGGACATATCCATGAATCTACTGTTGGTGTTGAAGATGTCAGCCATCAACCTCACACTGAAGATAGCCCAACCGCACTTCGAGTCAACAAAGCTATGAAATCACCGAAGCAGTTTGATGCCACCGTGCCTGAGGGTTTTGAGGAAGAAGACATTTTTGAAGAAGAAAAAGTACTGGCACCTATCCCACGCCAACCAAGGACAGTCCTATTAGAACCTCCTGTTGTTGCCGCCTCCACGACAGTCGATTCTAGTGATGCTCTCGGTTTGGTCTCAAGCCTTGCGCAAGTGATCCAATCTATGCTGGATAAGACGAAAGAAATGGAACAGAGAATTTCAGATATGGGATTCAAAAAAACTCTGATCAGTCAGAAGATTGTCTAGTTGGATCGAGAGTTAAAGATTGCCAAGCAGCATGAAGACAAGGCTAAAGTTGAAAAGAAGTTGGCCCAGCAATAGGCTGATCGTCTGGAAGAATACGTCATCTCCCTGCAAAATGCCCTAACAACCGCACAGGATCAGGTGGATAAGGCCATGCAGGATGCAAAACAATAGGTGCAATTGTTGAAGAGTCAATTGCAGATGGCGAACAGGATCGCACACATCTTCAAGGTGAATTGAATGCGACCACCCTTGAGCATGATGCGTATCTTCAAACGCAAATACCAGATCATCTGGTCACACCGACGGAGATTGCGTATTTGTTCAAGAAAGTGGAGACATACAAAGTCGCCCTTCAGGGATTCCAAGGCCGCTTTGATAGGTTTAAAGGAGTAGCTTCAACCAAGTTGGCAAAGGCTAAAGAGACTATCACCGCCTATGAAAAAGCCACCGCTCAAGTGTTGGAATCCGGACCACAAATCCCCGTACCGGTCATGCTGCAATTCTCCCCTCCGCGCCAAGAAGCTGTACCAATGGATACAGGGGTAGATTCGAGCATGGACCAGGGAGGGGGGGGGGGGGGGCTCTAGATATAGCAGAACAACCGCCAATCCTACCGGCAGTACAAGCATGTCCATCCTCATCAAGGACCACACCTCTATTTAGAAGACCCATCAGCATCGAGGACCAGATCCAGACCTTCTTAAAGCAACACCCGCATGAGTCCTTGCGTGGTGGATGGGTTCTGAAGTTTAAGACCTCCGAGATTGAGGCCGACAAAGAATTGGACAAAATACCTGCATTGGGAGAGTAGCCGCAATGGAGAATCACTATTTTCGAAAAAACTCCGAAATCAATTAGGAGTTACGTCGCTAGCCCTCGCCAATTGCGGGTAGATCCCTATTATGTGCCAATGCCACGAAGGAATAAATGGAAAGATTTGGGATTGGCTATGGACAAGATCACCATCCATATGCCCAATTGGCCAATCATCCATAAGCCCTACAACTGGACAATCTCAATGGCTTTCCACCGCGCCTAACAAGCCTATCAGAGAGAATATGTCCACTCTCCAGATTCAACGATGCGACAATCGACAATGTTTGCTAAAGATCTAACTCTGTTGGCGTCAATGGCAACCAGATGGGACGATTGCCTCCCTCCTCTGGCATTCGATCCAAATAAGCCGATGGCCTCAGAGCAAATCAAAGATCAGTTGCCGGTTGCTCGGTTATATTTTCGTGCAGCAATGATGGGAGGCTCCTAGGAATCACGCTTTACATCATGGACAACCTCAAAGTGGATTGTTGGAGCCCATCGTTGTTTTCTGCCACACAATTTGGATTTTAATACTACACGTGTCAATTTTATGGAGAAGGTGCAGCACCATTTAATCAAGATTCGACGCGAAGCCAATAAAAGTCTTCCATAACTGCATATTGCAGGTGTCGTGGGACCTCCACAGTTTTGGTGGGGGATATTGTTGGAGGGTTTGCGGATTCCAAGGCAACCCTAACCCTAGTTAATAAGTGAGAGGGATTTGGCACCCTGCATGTGTAAGTCCAACCCGATGATCACATAGTTATATGATTGATTAGTTAAAAGTCAATAAAAAGACTTTAGGCGTTTTTGCGGGACTTTTAATGTCGCAGGGCCTAAATGTCAAGTTAGTGAATAAAGTTGGATTTTCCTCCAATTTTGATGGTTCTCACACTTTTTTAAATTTGAATAAAAAGAGAGGCAAGAATGGACCAATAGGATTCAGAGGCCAAGGTCCTCCTCTCTACTATAAGAAGGGACCAACTTGTGTTGCTCTTGATGTTCATTTCCTCATTTCAATAAGGCTGATTGGTTCTCTTCATAAATGGGTTGATGAATGTCCTTGCTCTTCTTCTTTCCTTCTCCATCTCTCATGCTTTCTTTGGATTATTGCTAATTGTTGGATCTGATTGTTATTGGGATTGCATGTTATTATACTTTTTATGAGAGAGAAAGAGAGAGAGAGAGGAGGTATAAGCTATCTTTGTTGTGGATCGTAGAGTTAATGGATCGTAGTGTTAAAGAATATGGTTAATGGATGTAGAGTTAGAGTTTGGATCTTCCATTCATGCTGAAATCTGAACTAAAACTATCGCTCTCATGGGAACGAATCTACGCGTGACAACTAACTCCGTCTCTATGATGCTAGATTGACTAGATCTTGGATTCAGGTTAGGCAAGGAAAGAAACCCACTACAGAGAGAGAGAGAGAGAGAGAGAGAGAGAGAGAGAGAGAGAGAGAGATTAGATAACATCTAGCATTGCACAAAAGCTCCAAATTTTATCTTCTTTTCACTTGCACAAACATGACAAGATAATGAGATTAGTTAGAAATCAAGAGTAGATCAATGACAAACAAAAATAGAGATTTGGTATTCTTGAGAGCACTATTCTTTACCTTTTGATTATTACAAGGAAAAAAACAAGAGGAGCAAAAGCAAGAGGGAGGAGGAGGAGCAAGAGGAAGAAAGAGGAGGTGCAAAAGCTAGAGAAAAAGCAAACAACAAGGCAAATCAAGAGGGAGGGAAGGATAATGAGAGAGGAGGGATAAAAAATTCAAAGGAGAAAACAAGAGGACATGTACGTTTCTAGATTTCATCATTCTCCTCACCTACATTCACGGAAAGGCCGTGGAAAGGGACAGAGGCTATGGAATTTTTAAAAATATGTTTCAATGTCAGTATAATCCCATCAAGAAAATGACATTATTCTGAGGGTTATACTGAGGTTTTTAAGAGTCTTTGAAAGTCATACATTCTAAAAATAGTGAGTTCACACAGTCTCAAATTTGTGAGGATTATTTTGAGGTCCTCAATACCTGAAATGAAATTTAGATTTTGGAGGTATGAACATACAAGATATTAATTCCATTTTTTTGTTTGATTTTTCAAATATATCAAAGTTCTCCCCCACATGCATGTGTGAGAAATTGTCAACTAGTTGAAATTTATTATGTCTAGTTTAAAATGGTAAATTTGGCCAATATGCATTTTAAACTTAGAGATAAACTTTATATTGTCAATAAGACCTAAGAATAGTTGATTTATTATTTTTGGCAAGTTAGGCAAGTTGATAAGGTCGCATACCTATTGTTATTGGTTGGTTTAGGTGCATTGAATCTAGAATGTTGATAAGCTTGGGCAAGCACATCCAAATAGGTCAAGGACCTGTTATATATAGTGTATAAGCATGGGAAGAGTTCATCTCTTGCTCTCTCTTTTCTCTCATTCATGCTTATGGGAGTGATTTTTTTGGGTTTCCATATCCATTTTTGTATTGTTTTGGTCATATCTTGAATTCGTGTGTGTAGAATGCTTTTGTGACTTATGTATTGGATCCATACGTGTGAAACGTGTTGTGGTACAGCCATTGTACGGACAACAACAACAACTTATTCTGTTGACATAGGCTCCCTTTGTAATTAATCAACAAGCAATTTTTGCAATAATTGTGTCAAGAGACTCGGCAAAATCCTCTGGACTTCATCGGTTGCCAATTTCTTGACTTCCTCAGCTACCATTGGTTTGATAGATTCTACCAGCTCTGTTTCTATGATGTCATTAGAGGAAGTTTGAGTTCAAAAAGGGCTGCATATGAATTCATGCCAAGATCTCTTTTGCATTTTGTCACTATTTTCAACCAATATCTTTGAATCACTATAACTTTTTAGTAGTAGCTCAGAAGTTTGACATGTAATATATCATTGAAAGCGCTTGACGAGCTTTCCAAGGCACTAATTTTTGTTGCATTTTGACATGGCAATCAAAAGTTATGCCATTTTTAGTATAGACTCAAAATGTGACTCAAAGAAGTAACGTTTCGCTAAAGCCACTATGTCAAGAAACTATTGGGCCACATGTACAAAAGCATTGAATAAAAGAAAATAAAAAATGAAAAATGAATATTGACAAAAGGCCCTTTTTTTGTTTAAACTTCCTCTAATGTTCTTGTCTGCCCGTGGTTGCATCTGCGTACTTTGGAACTTTTGTCAAATTGACTTATTCCTCACTTATTTCATACCCAAGTGGCACTAAGATTTTTTACTTATAGCACATTTAGTCCGTGTGTGGATTGGACAACGCAGGTGCATGTCGATCTACATATGCCAAATGCATCTTAGCTATTTGTGACTCCGCACTGGACAATCGAAGCATCGATGGTTAACTCCGCATTGTCCACACATAGGTTCGAATGTTGATGGATCACCTTGATGTGGATATTCGGCTCGGTAATGTCTTCCTCCGCATCCAAAACATCGTATCGTGTGTAGTATTTTATCTCCTCTGAGTTGATAAGCATACATAGGTAATGGACGTCCCTTAGGATCTTCCACAAAATAAACTGGTAGGCTATTATGGTCTTCTTGTGAGTTCGGTAATATGCAAGATGATATGACCAATACTTCCACTTGGCCACCTTTCGTTGGATATTAGATGGATCACTTTGACATCCATCCGCTTGATGAACTCCTTGTCGGTTTGATTTTATTTTTTACCTTTGAATCGCCAGATCTTGCTGCTTTGCATTTTGTCTTTGTACGACACACGAATTCTTGATTGGGACATTTTGTACTTGGATGATTCTCAAAGCAGTATGTACATTGGTCTTTCTCAATAAACTTTGTCTTGCGAGCCTAAGTTTGATGACAACCAAAACTTGAAGTTAGACTAGGTTTGTGGTCACTTGTTGCATCTAATCTTCTAGACTTTGTTGCACTCTCAAATGATTCATAGCCTTCCTCCTTTGTTTGCTTGACTAGCGTTGATGAACCTTCAGATTTTTCTGATTTCTCATTCGATATTTCTGCGTTTGGACAGGTGATCTGCCCTCTTCTTCAAGATAAGATTCTCCATAATGACCTCATCTTAACAGATTTGTGACAATAAAGTGTAGGATGCGAACTTCTTCATACCAAACTTGATCTCATCGAGTAGTCTGATATAGTAGTCATTATGGGCTCTGGGCTCAGTAGATCATTATTTTTCACCAGATTTTATAATCGTCTGATGTATTGTTGAACTGTCTCATTAGAGAACATCTGAAATGATGGTAATATGACAAACTCGGTAGTCATGACTGTAATGCAGTGTAGTCTTGATGTAAGAGACTGCTTCGAGGGTTGCACAACTGTGGTGTCCCATTTTTTTTTTTAACGAGAAAAGAAAAGAGCAAATCAAAAATCGTTTACGAATAAAAAGTGGAGTGGCCATCCATAATGATATTAAAAAAAAATGAACATCGTAGTGGTGTGAATGGTAAGTGATGTGAAGGATGGTTGGCAACAAGAACGGTATGACTTGTGTAGCATCGAATGAGTATTTCACAGGTCAAGCCACTGGTAGTCCCAATATTATTATTTTTTCAATTTTTTTAATGTTTTTCAAAATATATATATTTTATTTTACAACAGTGGACGAGTAATGGCGAGTAATTTTTTTTAAAATTAATTAATTAATTTTTTGTTTAAATTAAATTTTTTAATTTTTATCACTTTATTTTTTCTAGTGGTGGCGAGTAATTGCGAGTAATGGCAAGTAATAGGAAAAGACGAGAAAATTAAGAAAAGACAAATTTAAATCGACGAAAAATGACGAGTAATTGCGAGTAATGGACACTACTTCCCGAGGTGACTGATGATACATCAAGGTCGGTTCTGTTCACTAGAAACGTGGCAAGTGATAAAAAGCACAAAAAAGTGGAAAAAACACAGTTGGCGAGTAATAAACTTATCAAAAAAAAATAGCAAAAAAATACAAATAGAAAATATACTCCTAGGACTGTTTAGCACCGTCTCTCCGGCAATGGCGCCAAAAGAAATGTTGGACCTTTTTCGTGCCTCTCTAATCAGTCGGATCTAGAGAGCAAAGAAGGGGTTTGGGATCTCCAATCGGATGAGTAGTCATATAGTAACGAGCTTCGAATGGAGAGAGGGTAAACATAGTGATAGGAGTGGAAATCTAGGCTTGCTAAAGTTTTCAATCTTAGCTTCGGATCTGATCGTAGAATAGTCTAGATTTGTGCATTGTTCATCTTTGATGTTTTTTTTTTTTGGTATTTTCTTGGCCTGATTTATTCTTGCTTATCTAAGCATCCTTGGCTCTAGATCTTTTCCTCGCATTAGGGGATATTAGAACTCAAAATGGGCCCTTTGTCAAGATGTTTTTTATTTTTTATTTTTCACACGCTTTCAACGCTTAAATGGCCCAATTGATTGTGTCCATTTGTGACGAACTGTAACGGTGGTTTGCGGACGGAAATTGTTTTTGTCTTTTACGGCCAAATTTTGGTGATTTCCAAAAATCTCGCCGAAGAGAGAACACTTTTTTTTTTGCCGACGCGCTGATTGGAGAAACAGACAACGCTCAAAGGAATTGTCATTGTAAACTCGATTATGATAACACAGAAGAGTTGCAACAATCTGCTCATCGTATGCATAATTTGTGAATGATTATATGGTGCTTGCTATCAGTAGATTATACTTCCGTTGTTTCTCAATTTTAGTTGATTAACATTAGTTTCTATATATAAAGTTTTTACATCAGATCTGTAGTGTTAGTCCGTAGTTCGGAGGATGATTGATCGCGGAATAAGAGAGAGAAAATCGTCGGATTTTAAAACTCCGACCGAGTTTTTGGTCTGCCCACACAACTTTGATGACTTGACCTCACTAGTAACGTATGTAGTTAACTGGAAGTTGGGTAGCCGCAACGCATGGGGTCCATACTTTAAGATTCTATTTTCTACCATTAACTGACATAACTTCTCGTGTAAATGCAAATCGTATTGCACATCAAAGTTTTCTTTCCATCTACTCAAAGCTTTCACATCAATGAAAAACGGTCTTATCGATCATGGCAAGAAATTTTGAATATTTTGGATCACAATTAGCGCCAACGTGAATCTAAATGTTTGCAATTCTGAAAATATGGAGTTTGTTGAATCAACTTCTGCAATTCAAAAATTTGCGATTTCTACACACATCTATTGAAAAAATATTTTGCTTATTTTGCTCATAATTGCGAAGCATTGATTTTGCATATCAAGCAAGAAACATGGAGTGTGATGGATCAAAAAGAGCGCCAAGGTCATTTCAAACTTTTCCAATTAATTTTTTTTTTAATTAAGACGAGTTTTAATAGCTTACAAGATATATAACAAGTTGGTTTTCTACTATATTAATCTATCAATTATTAATATGTCTAAATATCATCTCCATATTGATCTTCCCACAGAATATGCTCCACTGTCGAGAAAAAATCTGAAAGGATCCACCTTACCAGCTCACCAAAGGACGGAAGATAGAAAACATTGTGATATAAATGTTAGTTCTCAAGTTAGATGAATCAGAAGTAATAAAGGGACAAAAGCTGGAAAGCTTAGTGTTACAATTATGAATGGAACATTAAGCAATACGATAAACTTGGAGAGTCTTAATTTCAGTGTGCAGTCCAAAAATAATATTTGGTGGTTGGCAGCTTTCCAGGTTTAAATCTATTCTATTGAGCACTAGCAACTAATTCATTTCAAGAATTAATGGTTTTGTGTTTTAAGTTAATATTGTTCTGTTATTATAGTTCTGAGTTCAATTCTCCTAAAATAGTTCATGATTTTGTGTTTCAAACAGGTTTTAAATGATCATGACATTCTATTTTGGATTTTTAGTAAAACAGAATATCCAGAGATAATTAAGAATCATATGAGCGACACACCACTCAATGTTCCTGGAATAGGTAATTTTAAGGTGGAATGGCATTTGGCTGGAAACCTGAAGTCGTTGAAGTGCATGTTCAACGTCTCACATGGAGCAAATTCAAAACATCCATGTCTCTATAGCATGAAAACTACACATGACATGTTGAAGAGCACGAGAGTTTCAAGGGATATAGAAGATCTGACTTGGAAACCAGTATTACCGATTCTGCTTAAAAATGTTCACATTTGTACACTACATGGAGAGGTTAGAATTATCGAAAAATTAATATACCTCCATATTTGGTTTGCTTGGAATACTAAGCCAAAGTCATTAGCCAAAAAGGCAATAGCTCGATTGGAAGAAGTTTTATCAAAAGCGGGACTTCATAAAGGACACGTTAAAATAAAAAGGACGAGAAGCTTTCAGGAAAAACGGAAAACATTCCATGCAGACCAAGTATAGGAGGATCCAAAGCTCGTCGTTTCTTATCAAATCATTCCCAAAAACCAACTAAAATCCAGTACTCAATTTGGATAGATTTACTCAATGCCACAAAGGATTTTGAAGAAAAAGGAACAACGAGGATTAAAAAAGTTGAAGTCTGGACAAAGCTTGACAACATGGTCAAATTGCTCAGAAAAGATAAACTATCTGATACTGATGTCCTACTAATTGAGAAATCAACAATTGAGTTTGTGGATGCAGTTAAAGACGCCTAGGGTGAAGATCATATTACGCATTATATGGTAAATCTCTTTTCAATGTAACTAACTCTTCGATTTATAATCTCATTGCACATATGCTAAATTTAAAATGATTAATATGACAATATTTGTATCTCTGATATTGCAGCACATTTTACGACATCATGCATCATTTTTTGCAAAAGCTTACGACAATCTAAGTATTTGGTCATCACAAGGAATGGAGAAATCGCATTGGCAAGCCAGAGCAACATTTCATCGAAATACACAACACGGTGGAACATCTCAAAAAAATAGTTACATCATCCAACTATTTCAATGGTTCTACAGGCGTATTCAAATCCGATATAAAACTAGATCAACAAATTATCAGAAATTCAGAAAGGCGTGCAAATCTATAGATGAAAATAATATTGAAGACTCAACCCATAGTAAATTTCATGATATCAAACGAAAAAAGTATATGTATTATATCGCATCATGTGTAGTACAATGCAAGGCAAAATCATTGTTTCTATTTGTCTTTAATGATCAGCTTTGCTGTGTGGTCATGAAATTTTTTTTTCTATCATATGGATCTAGAAAATCAATCGATCTTCATGTATCCAGAGAAAACAGCTAAGGAGGAAGACCTTTTCGAAACTTCCTCAGCTACATAGCCAAATACTTTTATGGCAATGTCTCTCTTCACAAAAATAATTTTATATGTATTCGGAGGGTATTTATGCCCATTCGAGAAATAGGATAACGCTTTAATTGCCATTAATATTGTCGCAACATCTGGAGAAAATTTGTTATGATGAATACAAATCTCTTTATTTACAAAGCACTTCAAATAATTGGATAGGGATGAATCCCTTTGTCGTGATCCCTGGCCTTCCCTCAAATATCCCTGCCTTGTTGCAAAGGCATCCACTCAACAATAGCATGTAAAATATGAGCAAAGGTCACATGTTTTGTAAAACAAAATGACTATATTTGAATAAAAATGTTATTAAGATAAAACCAGATTTATCTATCAGATCATGCTCATCAGCTTCAATAAGTGCAACAGTATGTAGATCATGACCAGCAACAATGGTCGTCGAAGCACTGGATGGACTAGTTTCTGAAGACTGTGATACATATCTGCTCCGGATTTTCAGAAATTCCTCCTCACCGGGCAAATTTGTCTGGTATGCCATGCTTTCAGACATGATTGACTACAGTGCTTCAGTCTCATCCATCCATTCATCTCCGTCTTTGTAATCAATAGAAGCATGTAGATCATCATCACCGTCGAGATCTATGAAGTCCTCGAATTCTTTAATGAAATTAGACAAAATTGATAATATTTCGTCCTCCCTCAAATCAAGAACATCTCCAACATCATTCAGTGAGAGGTATGTGACACTATTCATGTAATACACTGGCAAATCGAGGAGAGTCTTGGTTTTGTCATATGGATTCACGTCAGATAAGGAAGAAATGGACAATGCACGAAACTCGGCTGGGTCGTACATTGAAGCCAATGCTAAGCCTCTAAGTCCTTGCCTCATCATGAATAAGAGCAGAAAGATAAAACACAAATCTCATGCCTTCCTGCAAAAAACGACATGATCGATTGTGCTGATCACAATGGACCACACGTTCAAAATCACTTACGATTTTCGTGAATCGTCGGTTGTGGCTTTGCTTTGAAGATGGTTGGGCAAGTACTAGGTCATGGAAATGGATGAATTGTAGATTATCCATGATCTACATAGTCTGATTCAGACTATCATAATACTCCTTATACAACACTGAAAAATATGATTTATGTTCTGATCCAAATCTTTCAATATCAAAAGACATATTGAAATACGTCTTATAGTGACCTACGTAGTTACCAATATTGGATTCAATGAGGAAGGCGTGCAAAGCAGAATCCAAAGTATTAGAAGATGACGCGACCATCTTGAAAGTATGACCAATATGGCCGAGTATCGCTACGACGTGGGGTGGCAGGGAGTCAGAATACAATTAGGACTTCCTCGCGTGATGGCGATATTGGCAAATGACCTGATATTGGAACGACGCGAGGGATCTTCGATCGTCTAGAATCTCAGAAAGATTCTCGGGTGGTAGCGATACTACAAAGAAATAGAACTGTTCACACATTGTGAGATACAAAAAGTGAAAATCCAAAACCTAGCGAAATGTTTTAACTGATCAAACAACATTTATATAACTAAAACCAAAAAAATCCAAGCCGTACACTCGTCGATCCAACAATGGATTAGATCTATGGCGCATAGTACCACACGTGCGAGCCTATACATGCGAGAACACATGTCACTGATCCATTCAGCCACGTGTCCCCACGTGGGATCCCACACGTGTTGATCCAAACGTGCAGTTTCACACGTGTGTATACAGACGTGTGGTTCCACATGTCAGTTATTGACTGGGCCACGTGTCGCTGGTATTCACACGTGCCAATTTTTCTCCCCTATATAAGTCCATTATCGGGGATTGTACAGGTTTTCACATAATTTGCTGGCACGTTTGATTGCATCTATACGAAATGCATTCGTGATATCGCCATCACGCGAGCGACCTCCTCCCCATGCCCGTTCCTTACACCCTCTCGCGTCGTAGTGATATCAGCTTGACTTCCCCAGTATTGCCATCACGCGAGCCCCTGCCTCTCCCCGCTTGACTCTGCCAATCTCTCGCGTCGTAGCGATATCACGGTTAGAGTTCTCAGTGTCTCTTCTGCTGTGTCTCTGTCCTCGCGTAGTATAGATATTCGGCCTCAATGGCTCGGACGAAGCAAACCACTAGGCTTACCAGTTTCGTTCAAACGTTCCGTCCCCAGACATCTGAACCCGTACATCCGCAAAGACGAGGTAGACCTAGCCGTCCATGGTTGAGGGACATCAAGGCCTTGCAGAGGTGCACCAAACTTCTGATCCCGAAAGAAGCATTCTACCGGGCTGTGAGAGAGGTTACACAAGACATGACCACCCATCTGCCCTATGCAGTGAGGTGAACTATCACTGCATTGGAGGCCCTCCATACTGCATACGAGGATCTAGACAAAATTGTTTGAGGATTCGATGTTGTGCTCCATTCATGGCAAGAGGGTGACACTGATGCCCTAGGACATGCTTCTTGTCATGAGGCTTCGAAACACCTATGACAGCATTTTTAAGTCTGGATTGACAAATAAGCAAGTTCTTCTTGAAAGGGGACCTGTTCCAGCTCGCAAAAAGAGAAAGCAAACACAGCCCAAGCATTCGCAACCCAAGCCCAGGTGTCCCAGCTCTTCACCCTCACCTCCTCCCATTAGAAAATATCTGGCTAGTATGTCTGCAATTCCACTGGCTTAGAGTCCTCCTGTAACCCCTGATCTTCAACTGCATGATTCTCCTTCTATACATGAGGATGACCTAAATACAGTGTTAGACATGAATGTTTCTGATGTTGATGCAACTGATAAAGAGTTGCACATCAGACTTCCAAATGAACCTAAAGACACATTTTTTGATTCTGAGAGGTACATTGATTTTGACCTGTATATAGCCAAGAAAATAGATTATCTCGTAGGGGAGTTTATATTTTGTATAGACGATATTAATTTTGCAATGCATATCAAAGACCCGCATTGTAGGGAGCTAAAAGAGAAAACCTCATATATCTCAGACACAGTAGTTGAATCTGCTTGTGCATACTATATACATAAATATACATATACAGTCACAAAGGAGATTTTTGTTGTATCTCCATTTTTTGGGCATCTGTTGAATAAAGAGAGGAAAGCCAGAAGGCTCTTCAAGCACACCAGCAAAGAGGCATCAATGTTCATCATCCCATACTGCTCAAAGTAAGATAGTTTCTTCTTGTAATATCTGTTTTCTGTAAGATTTTTCTTTTGGAAACTCTTATAGATTCTAGTAATTCATTGCTTGTCTCTTTCTGGCAGCAAACATTGGAGTGTGCACGTCATATCCATGAAAGTGGATTCAACTAGAAGCTACACACCTGTGTGCATGACAATGAATTCTTTGCATGCCACCCATTCCATGATTAAATCCATGTACAAAAGGATGGTGGAGCTATTGCCCAGGCCGGATGGGTTGGTTGTAAATACCAACATAGAGGTTGTTGATGCAAAGGTAAAAGAAATCTTTTTACGTATTTTATTTGCATGATGGCATGTAGTTTAGAATTATATTGAATTATAATTTAACAATTTTTCGCTGTGATTTCTCAGTCTTCGCAACAAGACCATCCTTTCAACTGTGGATGGTATTCAATCTGGAATGTTAAACCTCCAGATGCTAGTACCTGTGTGGTATTTTTTTCAATGTTCCAGTATCCTGATGATATATTGTTAACTTTGTGAATTTATATATTTTAAAACATTGGCTAATACATACATACACTAGATATTTTTTTTTGCAGTTTCAATGTCCTGAGGTATCAACAAATGCATTCATCAGGTCGGCATAAAATGTTGAAAATTTTACTATCATGTGCAAGGCCCTACAAGCATGAAGGTGCCTCGGATGAACCTGCCAGGGGATCCGTGGATGAGGTTACAGTGCTCAAGGATATGCCTCAGGCACCTTTGATTGAAATGTAAATATAGTTCCGACAAACACATAGAAATATATCATCACATGATGATCCATAGAACAATAGATAGGCAAATAGAAAGTGGGCTATTACTGAATGTCACAAATATATTATATCGATTTCAAAAACAATGTACATTTTTCAAAATACTAAATACAAATTGCTTGATGAAATCTTGAAGTCATTTGAGACTTCTTTGTATTTCTTATTTTTTTTTAAAATTACATTGATGTTGCTCGTTTATCATCCCCATGTTTATGCGGTTTCAACAATTTCTACGCTTTTTTTTAAGTCCTTGCACTCTATGCGACTTTCTTGTCTTGGTCTTACATGTACATCAAAGAAACTTGTTAAACAATATCAACATTGAGATTATGTCAAATGAAATATTGCAATACCGAAAACACTGAAACATGTTTAAATAAAATCATTGAAAGTCATTTTAAATGTGCACTGGAATAAATACACATACACCTACCAATCTCTTGTTGACTCGAAAACAGAAGTGTTTAGAAATATCATATTGCAACAATGTAAGCTCTGATCGAATGTGATCAAGTGTCCAATCTTCTTCCACCTCAATTGTTGTAAGAGTAGAATTACTTTTCCTCACTTGAATTTCTATTTGATCTTGATGATTCACTGTAAAATCCTGATCCAATGTTTTTCATCCGTTGCCAACTTTGGACCATCTTCTATAATAAAATGTTAAAGAAAGCACTTGTTTTTCTATAAGATATCTAAATTTCATTGACGATCTATTGACTATGCACTCGATATTGCCATTACTCTTCTTATCCCAATAATCATCAAGGAGGCTTGATAACATATTGTCTGTTAAATCACTACAAATAAACATTGTCATTGTTTTATGAATATTACATTCAACAAAAAAATCAACAAAAATTGCAATAGGCATTAGAGGAGTTCTAAATCCAAAAATGACCCTTTGTATAGATTCTTTTTATATTTTTTTCTCAAATTTTTCTTACACATGGACCAATCAAAACACTCAAATTTGAAATCTACGTAACGTAACTATTTGAGTCCACATTTTGATTTCATACTAAAAATGGCATAACTTTTTAGTGGTAATGGTGCATTGGAAAACGCTCGACAAGAGTTTTTTAATGATATGTTACATGACATACTTTTGAGCTACGATAAAAAAGTTATGGCAAGTCAAAAGTATTAGTGTTATAATATTTTAATAATAAAAAATGCATCTTGCACGAATTCTTAAAGGGTCCTTTTGGAATTTAAAACTCCTCTAATGCAAAAACCAATGCAATCTATTGTTTTTTGAACCTGTGCTACATTTCATACAGTTTTCAATGTCCATAAAAAACCTTGATCGGAAGCTCTCTGCTATGGTGGAATTTGGAGGAATCCGTTCTTCGCTTGAGAAAAAGGGTAATGATATCGTCTCTATTTTTCCACCTAAACTGGATGGTGTGTAAAATGAATCATAGAAGAAAATACAAGAATTCAAAAGTGTTCTCGTGGAGCGGTTCTTGTATTGCAGAAGACCAATATCAGAATGAATAACGTCCATGATGCCGACAAGGGATTGTATAGGTTGCCATTCGATTATGCTTGATGGATATAAATTTGCACAAATCCATAAAACTATATGTCATTTAAATACTCAGATACACGTCTAAATGATTAATGCTCAAAGCAAAAAATTCTCCAAAACTTACAATTGCATTTGAGTTTGTCATTTGAACTTAACGCCTTCCACTCTAATTTTCTTATGCATGTAGACATGTTGAATCAAGACCTCTGAAATGGATTGACCACCGGGTGCAACTTTGAAGTCTAAATTTTTCCCTTTCCAAAAATTCCTATAATCCATATTTGATTTTCTCTTTTTACCAAAAACACCTCTTGAGGAGGGATGCATGAGAACCCAGCGAAATTTTCTATAGATACGTGGTATCCAAGAGCCATCAGAGTCTTTTTTATTACAAACAGAAACTGAGACACGGGCAGCAATTATGGTCCAATCACAAGTCAGGACCCTGTCCGACGGGAGTTTTGAATTGTATAAAAATATGACCGAAAAGTTTCAAAAAAGAAAGTGACCGGCAACAACGTTACGGTCTTTCACAAATGTAAATATATAACTGGGCCAAGTGTACGTCGAATAGTTGAAAAGCCAAAAACAGCATCTTGACAAAAGGCCCTTTTGGTGTTCAAAACTCCTCTAATGGTTTGCATCAAAGATGCAACCAGTTTGACATCCTATGATGCATGCATCAAAGGCAAGATCTCGCGTACACCCTTCACCAGGGATTTCTTCTGAGTGACAGAGTTGCTGGAGTTAATAGACTTCAACATCTGTGGACCTTTTGACGTGCTCTCTGTAGGAGGATCGAGATATTATATTGTCTTCATTGATGACTTCAGTAAGTTTGATGTTGTCTACTTCATCCACAACAAGTCTGAAGCTTTCGATAAGTTTACAGAGTATGTAAACTGGGTTGAGAAGTGGACAGAGATGAAAGTCAAGCAAATCAGAACCAACAAATGTGGAGAATATATCTCCATCTATTTTGCTGATTTTTGCAGCAGCCGAGAAATCCTTCAGAGAACCTATACACCACAACACAACGATGTTGTTGAGAGGAAGAACATGACTCTCATGAAAGCTGCAAAGTGCATGATGGCCTATTCTAAGACATCAAGACCACTATGGACTGAAGTAGTAGCTACAACTGCCTACCTACATGCCTACCTGCAGAACATGACAGATCAGGCATTCCTCACACAACTCCACATAAGTGTTGTGGGGTAACAAGCCGAATCTAGCTCATATTCGAATCTTCGGATGTGTAGCATATGCACACATTCTTGACAAGATCCACAAAAAACTGTGGACGAAAAAGTCTAGCAGAGATACCTTGTAGGATATGGCATACATTCATCATACTACAAGATCTATCTACTAGAGACTAATCAAGTAAAGACTGTCAGAGATGTCAGATTTGATGAAGCAAGAACAATGGCTAACAAAGATCCAGCTGGCTACGAAATTTTTGGCAAGCAGTACTATAACCTGTCGATGTCGACAAATACCGGACCTTGAGCATCCAGATGAAGATGTTCAAATTTTAGATGAGCTGAACGATAGTTCAGATGATGAGCGGCCTAACATGTAGCTGTACCCAAGACACTTGCTACACACAACAGTTCTGCACTCGACAAAGGCAAAGCAGTCAACAATTGCAAGACACTCGACAAAGGCAAAGCCCGCACAATCTCCAAGGAGATCTACAAGAGAAAGAAGAGCACCAGTTATATTTGTGCCTAACAGCCTAGCTTCTACGACAGAAGAGTTTTGTGGATTCGATGGTGAACCACAAACTTATGATAAGCTATTGACAGTCCCGACGAGGACAAATGGATAAAAACCATGGAGGTAGAGATGGACTCCATGAAGAAGAACAAGGTCTAGACTCTTAAACCAGTACCAATTGATAGAAAGACTATCAAGTGTAAATGGATCTACAAATACAAATATGGACCGAATGGCAATGTATCAAGATACAAAGCTAGACTTGTTGCCAAATAATTTTCACAGAAGTATGGTATTGACTACACCAAAACTTTTTTCCCTGTAGTCAAGCACACATCTATATGAATTTTATTTGCTTATGCAGGAGCCTACAATATGAAAATCCATATTGTAGATGAAAGGACAGCCTTTCTGTATGTTGATCTGAAAGAAGAGGTCTATATGGGCCAGCCACTAGGTTTTACCTACAAGTCATTTGTTGACTATGCTTGCAAAATGCACATAAGCATCTACGGACTAAAACAGTCTGCTAGGCAGTGGTACAAGAAGAAGGATCAACACTCAGATCCTTAGGCTTCTAGTCTTTAATGGCTGATTATAACGTCTATGTGAAAGTCATAAATGTAAAAAATCATCATTATCGATGTCTATGTAGATGACACCCTCATTTTGTCAAGGAGCAACAACCTGATTGCACAAGTGAAGGCAGATATTTCGAGACACTTCGAAATATCGGACCTAGGAGAAGCAAAATGCTACCTGGGCTTGCAGATCGACATAGATCTTGAAGGTAAATTTCGAAAGCTCACATCCAAAGATCAATCGGACATGTAACAAGAAGTCTCTCTAAGAATGTGAGATGGACAATCATGGCAGTTGACGCTCTGCACACAGCCTATGAGGATTTCCAAGTGAAATTATTTTCAGATTGTGTTGTTGCAACTGTTCATGCCAAGTGGGTAACTATTATGCCCAAGGATTTCATCATTGTGTTTAGACTACGGGACACATATGACAAATTTGTTAAGTGCTTCCGACTTGGTCCATCCACTCCTCCAAAATCGGCGACAAAAAAGAAAAAGTAGAAGCAATGTCAACCAACCTGACTTGTATTTCAGGTGCAGAGTGGGTGTGTCTCAAAGAAGAGGAGGTCTCTTGACAGTCCTCAAAAAGCCAGATATTTTTCAAAGTTGTCTCCTCTCAAGGAAATCCTTAAAGCAATCTCCTCCTCTCCTAAATCTCCTCCTAAATCTTCTTCTTCTCCTCTTCCTATATCTCCTCCATCTCCTCCTAAAGATTATTCTCCTCCTAAATCTCCCCCTATTACATCCCTCCCTCCAGCGCCACAAGAGCAGAGTTAGACCAATTTGTAATGTTAAAGGTTGAATAGTTTTTTGAAGACAATTCATTTTTGGATTTTTCTATATCACTTCTTGCACCTTCTGAACTTAGATTTGTAGATTCTCCAAAATATGTACAGTATGACCAATTATTATATACATATCTTAAATCTCTAGGTCCACTTTACAATTTTCAGATGCCAAAAACCAAAATAGACCTTCTCCTTAGTAAATTAGATACAGGTAAAATAGATGTCTCATTGTTTCCTATACACTTCATGAGTGTTTTCCATTTTCTCGATTTTATCACCTTGCACTCTGAGATGATACAAAACATTAGACATGGGACTCCATTGCTCATGCTCCCATACATTCACACGTAAGTATATGCTTTTCACATTTTAATAAGTTGATTTTTCCATATGAATTGTGATTTTACGTGTAGTCTAAAAAACATATTGATTTCTGATTGCAGTGGCCACTGGAGTTTATATGTTCAGTCTTTATATCTCAATGATGAGGGTGTGTGTCATGCCCATGACTGGTCCTGGGTAGCATGTCCACACTAGGGACCGGTAGACCGACAACTTGTAAGTTAATTGTGACTATAAACCAAGGTGTCGTTCTTTCGGAAATAGACACGGCCAAAAACGGCCCAGATGCCTGTGATGGAAAGAATAAAATGAAACGAAAAAAGTTGTTTCTTGTAGTGCTTGAAGCCATGGGCGTACCAACACTATTTGTTGTTAAGAACAAGAAAAAGCCGGTTCATTCTTCCCCATTTCTAAATCTATCACTGTGAACCGTAAAGATTATGAAAAGAGGAGAAGGAATGTTTTGATTTAGTTGAAGTTGGAATTTTCTAATAAATTCTCGAGAACTCCGTATACTTGTATTATTTTTTAGACACTTTAATCATGAAGTGGAGGGCCTTCATGGAGGAAGAACCTGTGGTATGGGACGTAGGCAACTCCAAAATGAAGATCTGAAACTAACTGGATCAGTTGACCATGGTATGGCCGTAAGTCTTAGTGATGCCAAATACTATCGGTCATAAAAATGGGTGTTTTGTCGAAAATTTAAGATATTGGTCATGACCCCTTTTTTAGGATATCTCAAATTTACAAAATCGAAAACCCGATAAGCTATTTCTTTATAAAGAATATGTTGGTGAATTTTATGATCTCGGGAGTCTGGAGAGTTGAGATTGGTGAATCATAACTCAGATTCTAGGATATACCTAATCCATAGGAGAGGATTGTGTTCATGGTAGATTACCCCGGATGAATAAACAAGATAGTACAATTTTGGTAATGACTAGCCATCTTACCAAATCGACTATACCAACTTAATCTATTATTCTTTGAACTAGTGCTACATTTTAATATACTTTGAATATCCATATAAAGTCTAGATTGAAAACTTTCTGATTGTTAAATCTGGAGAAATCCATTCCACTTGAAAAATTTGGTAGAGGTTATGGCTCTAATATACCCACTAAATCATTGTTATTAGAAAAATGGGTGTGATCATAAAAAAAAACTCCCGACTTTACAAGGGATTTTGGAGAACGGCCTTTATATTGTAAAATACCGATATCCGAAGGTATGACATCAATTATTCCTACAATAGATTGAATTGATTGCCATTCAACAAAATTTGATGGATACAAATCTACAAAACCAGCTAAAATATCGTGAGAAAAATTTAATATAAAAAAAAAAATTAATACTAAAAAAATTTAATGCAAATATGTACATACTAATCGTATACTTACAATTGCATTTTCTTCTATCATTTAGATTAAAATCCTGAATGTTGCTCTTTGTGAAGATAAGCATGCTGAACTAAAACTTTCATGATAGATTGAAACAGATACTTTGAATTCTATCATCCTGCCTTTCCAAGAGCTTCTATATATGTCATATGATCTTTTTCTTTTTCGAAAAGAGCCTTTTGAAGAAGGATGTATTAAAATCCATTGATATTTACGATATATTCTTGGTATCCATTGATATTCTCCATTTTGTTTTTATTTCAAATATTGATAGCATCAATGGTTCTTCTTGGTCTCCGATTATGTGTCACCATTAGTCCAAAATATGTTTATGAAAGTTGAGAACGGAGAGAATGAAGAGAATGAGAGGTATACCTAAGAATGACAATCCAAAATATGTCTATGGAAGCTGAGAACGAAGAGACTAAGAGGTATACCTTGTCGGAAGCCTGGGTCTTGAATCGCTCTGCCTCCACTATTGGAATACGTGGTTTGTCGGATTCAGACGACGATTCCGTCTGAAGCTCAAATGGAGTTGATCTGTGTGGGCAAAGCTACTGTTTTATTTTGTGATCTATCATTCTTTGAACTACGGACTGATACTGTAGATCTGATGTAAAAACTTTATAAGCAGGAAATAATATTAATCAACTAAGATTGAGAAACAACGGAAGTATAATCTACTAATAGCAACCATAGAATCATTTACAGATTATGCAAATGATGAGTAGATTGTTGCAACTCTTCTATATTATCAGAATCGAGTTTACAATGACAATTACTTGAGCGTTGTCTATTCCTTAAATAAGTGCATCGACGCAAGAGAGGTGTTTTCTCTCACGAGTAAGACTCGCTACTACTAATTCTCTGTATCTTGTAACTAGCTACTACTCGTTACATCTGTATATCTCTTCTCACGATGATCCAATACATATATCATGTCAGGTGAGATTACAAGATTAATTTACTGATTATTACAAGAGAGGTTTAAGTTAAACTTCGATTAACCATGTCTCTCTCTTGTACGTTGCTTTACGATTGAACATGAAGATTTAAATTTTCATGCTTGTCGAGCTGAGGTCCTGATAGTTCATCCATGCTCGATAATGTGTCCTGATATTTTGTTTGCATTCAGGCTCTCGTTGGTGCCCGATCTGTTGTTGTCGACTATCGTGGCTTGGTAAGAAGATTTGTATTCTGTAACCTACAAATGTCCTCATGGCGAGTCACGTGGTCTGCCCCATTGGCTAGGATGCGGTGGTGGAGGACGAGGCGGTGGTGAATTTCCCTAGTGGCCTCATTGCATTGGGACATCTCTGGGATGAAGTTGAGTTGTTTGCTTCATGCAAGCCATTCGTAGCCCCAATATCGGATCAGCACACGTGTCTACAAATCCGCAACTACATAGTGTAAGAGTCATGCGCTGAACCGATATCTTGGTAGGTCGTGAGGAAACTTGATAGCGGATGAGCGTGACAAAGCGTATTAGGCATACCAAGTGCATGTCGTGTGCGCTGAACCGATATCCTGGCAGGTCATGCAAGTCGTGTGCATTGAATAAATGTTCAAAGTAAAAAAAATTATCATGTGTTCTTATATAGGGCGAGCGTCCGAAATGATAGCCCTCGTGAACGTTGTGAATCTTGAGGCACGGAATACTGCGACCATTAACTTTGCAATCTTTCGGAATCTAGAAAATCAAATCATTATTAAATATCTAATGATAAATTTAAAAGGCTAATGATAGACCATTTGTTATATTTTGGCTCAGATACCATGTTGTATGAGTATGATTGGTCGACCTTTAAAGGCCCCAGACTTCTATTCATTTCTTGACAAATGTAAGGCTGTGATTAACTGGGATAGACCATAAATATGAGAACCACTTTATTTGAGAACCATTTCATGATCCTATCTTCTATAAGGCCTTCATTGAATTTTCATATTTTCAGCCGCGATAGCAAATCGACGTGCACCGTTCAATTGGGGATTGTTCTTTTTTCTTTGTCGCACATTGAATCGATATTAGTTTTCCCAGACTGGAATATCGAAACAATGCGCGCCGTAGTTGAAGTGCTCCCGAGTGGAGTCATTTACTCACGCTAAACCGATATCGGCTTTAATATGGCAAGTTCTTCAAGGTCCGATCTTGTAAAGTTTTTGAAAGCCAGTGACATTCCATCTGACAAATTAGAGTATTTTGCCAGTATTTTTTTTGCACCTTTTGATATCGATAAACTACTTTATGAGAATCGTTATAAATTATTTTCTTTTCTTGATAAATTTTCTCAGATTAGTACTACTCTTGTTAAAGATATAGACAGTTTATGTTACGCTCATTTTCATGACTTTGTACATTCTCAAACATCCATTAAGCACAAACATGGTAGAAAGTACAGCAACCTACATGAACACTTAAAAAGAAGTATATATTGCGATATCCACAAGAGAAAATGTCGCCTTGTTATCAAAGGTATGACGTTTGTCTTTTATATCTCTGTAGAAATTTCAGATGATGAGTCTGTTGAATCTTTTGTTGTTCCCTTGATTGAAGCATCTGCATCTGCTCCAATCGAAGTAGATGAAGTAGATAATGATATAGGAGTTGAAGCTGAAGCATCCATGGCTTCAGATTATGAGCAAATTGCATTGGAGAATCTTTAAGTCATGTTTTACCAAGAAAGTCAACAAAGGCAATGATGAAAAATACTCGGTTTGAAAAAATGAAACAAAAATTGTTGAAACTGTTTTGAATAAGGTTCAAACATACTTGGATGAAAATGTGATACAAGATGCATGTGATGATTTTGGAATTAACATAAATGCATATTCCACTTTTTTTAGAATATTTCTCAAGTGATAGTGAAGAAAACTTATCTTCCTCGTCCATATCAAGTAAGATTAACAAGAAATTATAATAATGATGGAATGTTCAAAATAGTTGGCCAACCACTTCATATAACTGATCTATACAAATCAGAATGTGGTGAGCTCAATTACAACGATTGCAATAATATTTTTTTTGATATTGAAAATATTCTAAAATACATTATTCGATTCTATAAACTAGTTTAACATTAAGTAAATGGAAAGATTATTAATGAAATTAGATGAATTTGAAATCATCAAAGGTGAAAAGTTGAAATGAGTGAGTGTCACTTTGATGAACAAAATTTCAGATACTGATGATTGAACGTTTAATGTTTAATCGGAAAATCACATATGGTGGTTGGCTGCATTCCAAGTATACTTTTCAATTTTCTTTTTAAGTATCATTATTACCATTGAATATATTGTCTTTCTTTATTAACATGTCATGCATTACTTACTTCTCTACAGGTCTTGAAAGAGGACTATAAAATACTAAATTCATGGATATTTTCACGTACAAATTATGGTGAGATTATAAAGAGACATTTCGAGGGTGAAAAATTTACAATCGAAAACCATGGAAGTTTCCAAATTCAATGGCACCTTGTAGACGATTTGAAAACATTGAAATGTATGTATATTGTCTCTCATGGGGCAACATCAAAGCATCCATGTCTTTATTGCATGAAGGATTGCTACAATATGAATTTGGAACAACCAAAAACACTGGCCCAACACGAGAAGCAGAAGATCCAAATATGAAAAGTGTGTTGCCAATGCGATTAAAACATGTTCACATATGCACATTGCATGCTGAGATTTGTATTGTTGAAAAACTTATTTATTTGCATATTCTCCTTGCATGGAATACAAAACCGGGGTCTGTGGCTAAAGTAGCTATTAAGAGGTTGGAAGAAATTCTTTCAAAGGCAGGACTACATAAAGGGAATGTCACCATTGAAAAACGTGAAGACTCTTTAGGCACAAGCAAAGAGGCATCAATATTCATCATTCCATATTGGACAAAGTAAGATTTTTTTTTTGAAAGATTTTTTTTTTGTAAGATTTGTTTGATTCTTGTCATTCATTGCTTGTCATTTGCTGGCAATAAACATTGGAGTGAGCACGTAATATATTTAAAAGTGGATTCTATTGGAAGCTGCACACCTATGTGCATGACAATGAATTCCTTGAATATCACCCATTCCATTGTTAACTCCATGTACAAGAAGATGGTGGAGCTATTGCCCAGGCCTGATTGTAAATATTAACATAGATTGTTGTAAGAGTAGAACCATTTTGCTTCACGTGGATTTCTATTTGATCTTGATGATTCACTGTAAAGTCCTAATCCAATATTTTCCATTCATTGCCAACTTTGGACCATCTTCTATAATAAAATTTTAAAGAAAGCATTTGTTTTTTAATAAGATATCTAAATTTCAGTGACGATCTATTAACTATGCACTCGATATTGTCATCACTCTTTTTATCCCATTGATCATCTAGGAGACTTGATAACATATCATCTGTTAAATCACTACAAATAAACATTGTCGTTGTTCTACGAATATTGCATGCAACAAAGAAATCTACAAACATTGCAAAAGGCAGAAATCAGTGCAATCTATTGTTTCTTCAACATGTGCTACATTTCATACAGTTTTGAATGTCCATAAAAAACCTTGATCGGAAGGTCTCTGCTATGGTAGAATCCGAAGGAATCCATTCTTGCTTGAGAAAGAGGGTAATAATATCGCCTCTAATCTTCGACCTGAACTGGATGGTGTGTAAGATGAATCATAGAAGAAAATACAAGAATCCAAAAGTGATCTCGTGGAGCGGTTCTTGTATTGTAGAAGACCAATATCAGAATGAATAATGTGTCCATGATGCCAACAAGCGATTGTATAGGTTGCCATTCGATTATGCTTGGTGGATACAAATCTGCACAAACCCATAAAACTATATATCATTTAAATACTCAGATACACATTTAAATGATTGATGAAAAGCTCAAAGCAAAAAATTCTCCAAAATTTAAAATTATATTTGAGTCTGTCATTTGAACTTACACCTTCCACTCTAATTTCCTTATGCATATAGAAATTCTGAAATTTTCTATAGATTCGTGGTATCCAAGAGCCATCAGAGTTTTTTTCAATAAAAACAAAATTGAGACAATATTGCTTCATGGTCTATGGCTTCCGGAAGCCATTGCAAAGCTAAAAGAAGATGAACAATAGAGTTTGAAACTAAAAGTAGATGAATCAATATGAAAATAAAAAACCAAATTTGTAATAAGTGATGGCGGTCTTTCATAAATCATATATGCTATTCCAACTACGGTTAGATCAAGATGGACTTACTTTGACCACAAGTGTTCGGTCCCGGACACTCAAGAAACTCACGGGCAATAATTACGGTCCAATCACAAGTCACAACGGGAGTTTTGAATTGTATAAAAATATGACCGAAAAGTTTCAAAAAAATATTCAACCGACAAACAATGTTACGGTCTTTCATGGGTGTAAATATATAACTGGGCCAAGTGTACATCGAATAGTTGAAAAGTCAAAAACAACATCTTGACAAAAGGCCCTTTTGGTGTTCGAAACTCCTCTAATGGCAAGAGCACTTTAATACCTCACTCACACTAGCATTTAATATTTCCCATGGCCTGTCACACATGTGAAAAGTACAGTACTTGATTCAGGTCAAATTCAAACAAATGAACTCAAAAGATTAGACAATAATCATGCATCAATTCCACATAAACAAGAAGATTGCCAAAATTGCCAACAATTTGATTCTCACAAAAGAAAATCACTTATCATAAATTTACAAAGGATTAATCCACATATATATACATCTCAAATTTGACCTTATAAGAGGTAATCATGTCTTGAATCAAGCTCCATTAGTTATGACATGATCTATGGACAATCTCATGATTTACTGGACCAACTTGCATGACTGATATAATCTCTTCCACAAGCGGAGGAACTCAAGTTTGAGGCTGAGAAATATAATGAGAGAGAAGATCACATGCTCCTAAATATGTACACATATAGTTTATATGGTCAAAAAAGTCAAATGACCATTTTATATTAGCTGGTTTTGCCAAATTTCTAACATGATACAATTTTCAAAAAAGTGGCCACAAGTTTGCTTCATTTCTTCTGGTCCGAACAATGTTTCATTTACAACCAAAATGAAAATCATTTTCATATTTTTCTCTCATTGAAATATATAGATCCATGGAAATCTGGGTGAATGACAACTCATTCAGCTCACTAATCCAACTAAGAGCATCCGCAACTTGATTCGAGCTGTTTCTTATATAACGAATTTCATGATCGAATTCTTGTATCAATTCGGCACATCGGACTTTCCTCCCTTGAGGATCATGTTGATTGCAAAAGTACTTAAGAGGTTGGGGATTCATATACACTATAAACTTACTACCATACAAGTACAATCTCCAGGTCTTAATTGGATGGATAATTGCAAATAACTCATTTTCCTGCATAGTGTAATGCAACTGAGGACCAATGACTTTTTTGCTTTCAAATGCTAGTGGCCTATCATTCTATAATAGAACCGCTCCTTGCATCAGTTCTCACGACATAAAGTAAATCTGGATCTACAATCTGTAATACGGGACCTGAGACCATCAGATTTTTAAGTTTCTCAGATATCTGATTCAATTTCTCATTTCAAATAATAGGAGGACTAGGTTGATTTTTCTTTTTCTTTTTGTTAACAATCCCTTATGTAATTTGAAATCTCTACCTCCTCTTTTTGAGAGAACCTATAAGGTTGTCTAGAGATAGGTTGACTTCTTGGAATTAGTTCTATCATGTGGTCTACTAACCTAGACGACGATAAACCATGAGGTAACTCTGATGGGATAATATTCTTAAATTCACTTATGATCTAATTTTTTATTGCTTTTTCGTGATCTAAACTTACTGAGATAAGAATTATAGAGAATTCACAACTATTAGATGACATAAAAAATATCCATAACAAGATTAACAAATATTGAAAATATTTCATATTGTGAATAGTCAAATGTTTTCATTATACTAGTTGTAAAAATTTCATCCGCCTTATTTACAAAATTGTTGTCAAATAAAGTAACTACCTTATCACCCTCCTTAAAAGTGAGAACATGTTTCTCAAAATCAATAGCTAGAGAAGACGATTTACTAAATAACCATTCATAACCAAAAATTAAATCTATATGGTAGCTAGGTCTAAAACATGAAAATTAACTAATTCTCTATATCCTTATATCGAAATTGGAAAATTCGGCACTTTCACGTTTCAAGCTTCCAACTTTGTTTTTGAAGCTAGATAAATTTTGTATCTATGATTATTGGCTTCAGTTGTCTGGCTGAGTTTTGTGAAAAATTGCCTACATTGGCAAATCTAGCCATGTAGAATATTGTACATTTTGTCAATATTGTTTGTTGGTTACTTGAATGGCCAAAGTGCCACTTGTACATACACACCTAAAGTAGGTTACCACGAGTCAAGAGGAGTGGTTGTGTCTATTTGGTAGTGATTCCTACTTTGTAGGATCTAGACCATGATTTATGATGAGATTTGTACCTACCATGCACCTACCAAGCATGACTCTTGGATCTAGGCTAGGGTTTTCACATTAGGGCAAGAAAGTGGAGTCTACTTCCTTATTACATGCTGGATTTTCACCTAACTTTGCAAAGGACGTGTGTTTTACTATGTATTTCCATTCTCCATAGTGAGAAGATAGAAACTTTTTGGAGCCTCAAGGAGAAACTCGAGTTTCCTCTCATTGTATGGTGATTACTCTATTTTTCCAATGAAACCCAGCTTTGGCACTTTGTAAACACTGTCTACAGGCCGTACTACAGCCTTATTTCCACACGTGTGGAGTTGGATTAGATATTTGATCAATGCTTTGATTGTCTCTACTTGTTTCCTATCAAGCTGCTAAACTAGATCTTGTTTTCTGATGACTAGTTTCTGATAGACAAGCATACAATCACCTTGTGGATCATTCAAAGATCCATTTATGGTCCTTAGTACTGTACTTTTCACATGGTATCAGATCCAAGTACAAGGCCATTGATCTGTGTTTGAATCTAATCCAGTTTTAGCAGGTTTTGGTGCAAAAAGCTAGTATTGGAAGGGCGAGCTGGTATCCAGGTTTTGGTGAGGGGATTTGATCCCAAACTTTTTCAGGATCAAAATCCGTACTATTCACACGTGTGGGCATCTCTGAACCAGCATTTAATAACCCATATTCATTGGATCATAGAAAATTCATATGGTGTCAATTTGATGTAATTTTTGGTGCAAATCCTAGCATAAGCTACCAAGATCACTTGCCATTGATTAGTTTTGAATTTGTTTCATGAAAACTAATTAATCTAGGCTGATTTCAGACCTTCTTAAAGTGGAAACCAGGTCTTGAAAGTACATCAAAGTGAATGAGAGAGATAGAGTCAGTTTTTGTCCAAGAATAGCCAAGATTGGCAAGATTTGCTTGAGTGTAGTTTTCATCTCATCTTATCTTCATTCCAGCTTGTGAGGGAGTGATAGAACTGTGATTACAAATCCATCTGTTGGATTAGAAGTCAACATTTGAGTGAAACACTGCAAGTTAGAAACCTTTGTGAGTTTCAGGTCCAAACGAATCTATATCTTGTGTGTAGAATCTTGCTAGTAAGATGGGATCAGTGGGAGCCTACCTTCTAGAAGCTAGTGAGAGGTTAAATTCTACCAATTATGCTATTTGGAAAGTGAGGATGGAGTCACTAATGGTGCTCCAGGATCTTTATGAGTTTCTAATAGATGATGAAGATGAACCTCTAGGTGCACAGGAATTAGTGAAATACAAGAAGAGGTCTAGGCTTGCACTTCACTGTATTAAGATGAATGTAAGCAATGATCTTTTAAGGGAAGTATCATCATGTAAGAGTGCTAAAGAGGCTTGGGAATCTTTAAAATCTATCTATGAGTCTAGTAACACTTCGAGGGTTCTCATGCTTAGGAATCAGATTCTACAAAGCATGAAGAGGAGTGATGAGAATGCACAAGATTATGTGCTAAGAATCAAGTCTCTTAATAGGGAGTTAGCTTCCATTGGAGAGAAGATTCAAGATAGTGAGCTTGTTCAGATTGTCCTAAATGGTCTAGGGAGTGGCTTTACAAATTTGGTCCAAAGCTTTGCAATCCAAGACACTTTGCCTAATATAGAAAAGCTACACAGTGTATTAGTAGCTGAAGAGTGTAGGATGTTGCATACCAATGCAAGAATGAATGCTATTTCTCTGCAGGATGGTGATGAGAAAGTTAATTTCTCATTCAAAAGCAAGAAGAAGACCAATGGAAAGAAGAAGCACTTCAAGGAGACCAAGGAGGAGGATGAGGCTTCAAGCTCAAAGGGCAAGATCAAAGACAAGTCCAAGTACAAATGTTTTTTCTGTGGAAAGAAAGGACATTTTGCATTAGAATGTCTCAAGAAGAAGAAGGCACAAGAGAGCAAACAAAGCAACATTGCACATCAGGAGGAAGAGGAGGATGAAGAGTCATCCTTGATAGTTTCCAACAAACCACCATCATCCAAGAGCAACACCAATGATTCTTGGTGGATTGATAGTGGGGCAAGTTCCCACATGACATATCAAAAGGACATATTCTCCACCTTACTTTCTTACAATGACTTAAATAGATTAATCTATACTGCAAGTAGTCAAGAATGTAAGATAAGTGGAATAGGAACAATTCCCTTGTATGTGGGATCATCCAAAAGGATGAATCTAGATAATGTTCTTTATGTTCCTAAGTTAACCAAGAATTTGCTTAGTGTTGGCCAGTTAATGGATAATGGCCTAGATGTACAATTTAAGCATGGAGTTTGTTCCATCCTTAGAAATGATGAATGTATAGCCAAAGGCTTTAAGCAAGGTAGATTATTTAAGCTCGATGCTAATATTGCAGTGGAGAGTGTTAACTTGGCAAAGGTGGAGCTATCAAAGGTGGAACTGTGGCACAAAAGGTTGGGCCACCCCAACTACAAAGCCATGGAATCTATGGCTACAAAGGAGCTTGCAGTTGGACTCCCCAAGCATTTGTCAAAGTGTGGGAAGAGATGTGAAGCATGCAGCCTCTCAAAGGCTCACAAGCTACCCTTATCAAGATCTACATCAAGATCAAACTCTCCTCTTGAACTCATCCATTCGGATGTTCATAGTTTTTCACATGAGTCTAATGGTGGTGCCAAGTACTATGTAATCTTCATTGATGACTATTCTAGATTTTGTTGGATGTACCTCTTGTCTAGCAAATCAATGGTGTTTGATTCTTTTGTAAAGTTCAAGACTTTGGTAGAAAATCAACTTAGTACCAAGATTAAGGTATTAAGGAGTGATAATGGTGGTGAATATGTCTCCAATAAGTTGATTGACTTTTGTATTTCTAATGGCATAAAGAGGGAGTTGTCATGTCCATACACCCCTCAACAAAATGGAGTGAGTGAGAGAAGAAATAGATCTCTTTGTGAGTGTGCTAAGGCCTTTAGGCTAGATGCTTCTCTATCCAAACCATTTTGGGGTGAAGCAATAACTTGTGCTAACTATTTGTGCAATAGATTGCCAAACCAAGCCATTGGAGGAATCACACCATTTGAAGCTCTATTTGGAGAGAAGCCCAATCTCAAAGATCTCAAAGTTTTTGGATCCACTTGCTATGTACACCAATCCTTGGATAAGAGAAGGAAGGATGATGCAACATCCATCAAAGGCATCTTTGTGGGATATGGTGAGAATAGCAAAGGTTATAGAGTCTTCAATCCCATCACTAGCAAGGTGATAGTGAGTAGGGATGTTATTTTTTAAGAAGGACATGCATGTGATTTGGATGATAATGCTACTAATCATCTTGATGCCAAGGATCATGCTAGGATGGAGGAGGAGCTTCCAAGTGAAGAAGAACTTGAGGATCCACCTCAAGATGCAAGAACTCCAAGAACTCCAAGAACTCCAAGAAGATCTACAAGGGCAAGATCCGAGCCATTGAGGCTCACCTATGATGGTCAAGGTGATCAAAGGGAAGGCTCATCATCTTTCACATCTTACACCCTTCTTACTTCAATGTTAGATGAGCCAACATGCTATGAAGATGCTTGTAAGTCTAAAAGTTGGATGGATGCTATGCAAGTAGAGTATGATGCTCTTATTGAGAATCATACTTGGGATCTTGTGGATCTTCCACAAGGGAGGAAACCTCTTGATTGCAAGTGGGTGTTTAGATTGAAGTATAATCAAGATGGATCAATAAGCAAGCATAAAGCTAGGCTTGTTGCCAAAGGTTTTTTACAAACCAAAGGCATTGACTATGATGAGACATTTGCTCCTGTGGCTAAGCTTGTTACTATCAGGTTGATCATTAGTCTTGCTACAACCTTCAATTGGGAGCTATTCCAACTTGACTTCACAAATGCATTCCTCAATGGTTATTTGGAGGAAGAGATCTGCATGAGGCAACCCGAGGGCTTCATCAAGGCAAAGCATGAAGGAAAGGTGTGTTTTTTGAAGAAGAGCCTTTATGGGCTCAAGCAAGCACCTAGAGCATGGTACTCTAGGCTAAACTCTTTTCTCATTTCCATCAATTTTGTAATGAGTGCCTATGATCCATCATTGTATATAAGTTTTCATGATGGCATGATCATTATTCTTGTTTTGTATGTAGATGACATTATCTTGAGTGGTAATGATCTAGATGGAATTAGAGATGTAAAAATTGCTTTAGCAAAAGAGTTTAAGATTGTAGATCTCGGCCTATTGAGCTTCATTCTTGGAATAGAGGTTATTAGAGGATGTGATTTTAGCTTCATTTGTCAATCTAAATATGCTACATCCATCCTAGATAGATTTGGAATGAGGAATTGTAAAGGCATTGAGGACACCAATGGAGCAACATGTAAAAGCATCTATTGGTAGTGATGAAGCATCCTTTGAGGACATCACATTATATAGAAGGCTTATTGGCTCCTTGATCTATTTAACTATAACTAGACCTGATCTTAGTTATAGTGTTGGAAAGTTAAGCCAATTCATGCAAAGTCCTCTAGTTTCACATTGGAAGATGGCCAAAAGAGTTCTTAGATACATTTCATTCACTAAGAATTTTGGTATTTTGTATAGAGGAACTAATCTTGGCTTAAGAGCCTATAGTGACTCGGATTTTGCAGGTGACAAAGTGGATAGAAGATCAACAAGTGCCTTTGCCACCTTTCTATGTGATGGAGTAGTATCATGGCTTTCCAAAAAGCAAGATACCATCTCCCTATCTTCCACAGAATCCGAATACAAGGCCTTGACATCAACATGCAAGGAGGTCTTGTGGCTCAAAAGGCTATTGGTGGAGCTTCATGTCATGGAGGAGGAGATCCCTATCATCTATTGTGACAACCAATCAGCCCAATCACTTGCAACTAATCCTACATTCCATGCAAGGAGCAAACACATCGAAATTGCTCATCATTTCGAGAGGGAAAAAGTGCAAGCTAAAGAGATCAAGCTCCAACATGTGCCATCATCAAGTTGCTTGGCTGATTTGTTTACTAAACCTTTACCTAAAGATTCATTTGTCAAGCTTAGATCTTCAATTGGAGTTATTGATAAAAGCATTGTGATCTCCAAGGCTAGATTTGAGGAGTGTGAAAAATTGCCTACATTGGCAAATCTAGCCATGTAGAATATTGTACATTTTGTCAATATTGTTTGTTGGTTACTTGAATGGCCAAAGTGCCACTTGTACATACACACCTAAAGAAGGTTACCACTAGTCAAGAGGAGTGGTTGTGTCTATTTGGTAGTGATTCCTACTTTGTAGGATCTAGACCATGATTTATGATGAGATTTGTACCTACCATGCACCTACCAAGCATGACTCTTGGATCTAGGCTAGGGTTTTCACATTAGGGCAAGAAAGTGGAGTCTACTTCCTTATTACATGCTAAATTTTCACCTAACTTTGCAAAGGACGTGTGTTTTACTATGTATTTCCATTCTCCATAGTGAGAAGATAGAAACTTTTTGGAGCCTCAAGGAGAAACTCGAGTTTCCTCTCATTGTATGGTGATTACTCTATTTTTCCAATGAAACCCAGCTTTGGCACTTTGTAAACACTGTCTACAGGCCGTACTACAGCCTTATTTCCACACGTGTGGAGTTGGATTAGACTATTTGATCAATGCTTTGATTGTCTCTACTTGTTTCCTATCAAGATGCTAAACTAGATCTTGTTTTCTGATGACTAGTTTTTGATAGATTGTTTAACAAGCATACAATCACCTTGTGGATCATTTAAAGATCCATTTATGGTCCTTAGTACTGTACTTTTCACAAGTTTCTGCACAAGACAAGAATTAATAAAGTTATGAATAGAACCAATGTCTTAATAAAATACTAATTTTGTGATCTTTAAGTATGCATGTTAACCGAAATAGTGCATTAGACAAAAAAGAAGCAATACTAAAAGAACATTCACACTCACAATCGAACATATTAATTTTCAAAGTTTTACCTTTACCCCTTGAGATTTTTCTTTTTTTTCGGACAAGACTTCACTGTTGGAAAATTTGCATGTATGAAGGTACCGCAGGATTTGCAAGTTCTTTAGCCATTTTGAATTATCTAAAATAGGAAATAACTGACCAAAGTTAATAAATACGTCTATTCTTAATCGTGAGCAATTTCGACTAAAACTAACTCCAGTATGGTCAAATCACTAATCTTAGTTCAGTTTTAAATAGTTCAAAAAACTGCAAAAAAAATTTGAAAAATTTGAATAATAAAGTTTTTTTAAAAGATTTTACATAACTTAAAAATTCGACAAAAAGGACTATCAGTATATGGCAATCGAAATCGAAACATTGACATTTGGTTTGATTCCTAATCTGACCAACATAGTGTCAACTTGGCATGAAAGCACAAGACATTAACTACATATTGTCAATTACAATATTTTTTACATAAAATTCAGTTTTACAAAAATTGTCAGCCAAATTCACTGATCTATGACCCAACCATCCAAAGCACATGCGTATGACCACTCAAAATGATTGTATATCTCTCATGCATGTCACAAACATCATCTGAATCAACATTCAAAAAACCACACAAACACAATATATCAAAGTAGGAAAAAAGTTAGACATGCAATCAAGACATTGTCGGATTTCGACAATTTTACTCACAAAACTACCAAATTTTCAAACGACCATATCTTGAGCTACAATGCATCAAATTAGATGGTGTAAAGCACAGTATGAAGGGATACCAAATGATCTAGATGATTGATACCTCATCTTATCACCTCAGTTTCACACATTTGAGAACAAAGACGCAAAAAATCTGTAGTAGAACTCACTTTTTCTAGGCCATATTATCAAAAGTCATGCAAGCACATTCCCAACACCAAAAGTGACATTACCAATAGTCTTAAATAGTCTATTAGACTTTTGTAAAGCCTTCATATAGGTCATAAAAAACAGTATGGGGAATGAAGATTTCTTGGTTTATAAAAGGATGCTTTAGCTACAAACTTGATGGATTCGGAGCATAAGCCCTCAGCCACCAAATCCCAGGTCTAATAGCTTGCTGGAGTGGTCAAGAGGAGTACAAAATACGTTGTAACAATTTCCAACATTATCCCCTTGTGGATTCCTAGTAATTTATTCCTCAAAAATCATCAAAAAAAATATTTTTCGACTTTTTTGGGTCTTCTACACCCAATTAAAATCGATGTAAGAAATAGTAAAGTATCCAATATAGACACCATTTTCTATATCAATTATGAAAGCTATTATAAAACCATAGAAAAGAGGTCTATTCTTAGGATGGAGATAATTCTTAAGATGGATCAAAGTGTGTTGTCCGATTATGAGAATAACATGAAATATTCTAAAATATGGCAAGAGGTTTATGCAATAAGCCCAAACACTACATAACTAAACTAGAAAGTCGGAATTATTAGAAACATGAGTTGGCATCTTGCGCATGTTAGTCCAACATTGGGCCTTAGACTAATAAGTGTCATGTAGCACAATTAGATTTTGTAAAATTTTTAAGTTGGAAAACACAACTTGTCCTCAAAAAACACAAAGTGATCTTGACGGTCAGGATCACGATCCTGATGAAACTTCAGTAGCCAATCAGAGTGAAGGAGCCTCACCTCTCAAATATATAAGAGAGAGTCATTTCTTTTGTATTGGATCATCTTCTACTCTTCCTAATAAAACTCTATCCATTTCATCTTGGAATATCTCTCTCTCTCTCTCTCTCTCTCTCTCTCTCTCTCTCTCTCTCTCATCCCTTTCATCAACAATATCATGGTGATCATTAAGACCCATCAGTAGGTTTTCTTTCATCATCACGTCCCTTGAGAAGATCAATTTCTCATTAGGAGAAATATGGGCTCAAAATGGGCCATTTAAGAAATTTGACTTTAGAGAGAAGCTACGTAGAGAGAGAATGCGAACCAACAACTTTTGGTTGCCATTTTTTGAGTTTTCAACCTTGATCGACGTTAACTACTATGGTTTACTTCAGACATTAGTTAGTTAAGCATCAGATGTAATAACTTCTCTGCATGCTCGTTTCAAAATTCAGGACTAGAACTTTAAAGTATCGTTGTAAATCTTGGTGTGCTCACTACAAAAACTGAAGTGAGAGTACAATGAGCACTTTTGAAATTTTGTATGCTTATAGTGAAATATGAGGCGAGACGATTTTCAGCATGACATAGACATTACAAAAGTAAGATACGCTATGTTGACCTATTGTAGTTTGAAGCATTTACGTATTGTAGCTTTCAACAATGGCAATGTTCCATTTGCATGTTGCACTTTCTATGGAATGCACTCTATTTATCAAGAAAAATGGAAAGCTGTAGAGAATGTTGCTGCAATAGTTAGAGAATTGAGAATATATAATCATAAGAATATAAATTTGTAGGTGGATAAATGGATCAATTTATCCTAGAGATTTAACTACCAATTTGTGTCTAGATTTCAAGTCTATAACTCATTTTCTCAGATTTGTATGTGAAGGAAATAGCGGATTACTTGGATATTGTCAAAGGTTGTGTGATATTGGAATGCATAGTGTATCTTGTCTTAATCAGCAATCACAAATTGCTAATGGCAACAATTGCAACATGAAAATTAACAATTGCTTCGTTATGTGCTACACACTACTGTTGAAAACAATGCACTCAATCATGTTATATCAGAGTTGAATGCTACAGTCACTAGTCTTTGGGGCTCAGACCAAGATATGTTAGAATCCATGGAGAAGTTGCGATCCGACAGTTTAAGAGCATGGGCTTTGTGTTTTATCTTTCTGCTCTTGTTCTTGAAGAGGCAAGAACTTCAAGATTAAGCATTGAGGGTGTCTCATCATCCGCTGATTCTATGATATCAGAATCAGCTATTGTTGATGAAGTCTTGGGTGCTGACGAGGAGGCAATATTGGCAGCTATGTACAACCCAGCCCAGTCTCGTGCATTGTCCATTTCATCCTTATCTAACGTGGATCGAAATGACAAAAGCAAGACTATTCTCGATTTGCCAGTGTATCACATGGATAGTGTGTGAAGAATTGCCAAAAATTGGCAAATCTAGCTTGATCAAAAACCATGTAGAATAGTGTAAATTGTATACACAAGTGGGTCCCACACATGTGAGGCCATAATGCCACGTGGGAAACCCATCCTAATATAGGTTAGGTCAAGGCAAGAGAGTTGGTCATGTCTATTTGGTGGTCATCCCTATTTTATAGGACCTACACCTAAGTTTAAGGTGAAAATCTGACCAACTAGCTACCTACCAAGCATAACTCTAGGAAATAGAGTAGGGTTTCATTTTAGGTCAAGGAAGAGTGAGTTAACTTCCTTATTACATGCTGGAAATCCACCTAACTTCAAGAAGGAAGTCGAATTTGCTATGTATTCCCTCTCTCCATAGTGTGAAGAAAGAAATTTTTTGGAGCTCATTGGCAATCTCAAGCTAGTTCACTATGTACATTGAGTTTTTGTGATCCAAATGAAACCAAATCAATTTCTACTTGTTTCTCAGGTTGAAGGCCGTACTACAGCCTGTATTACACACGTTTGGGCTTGGATTTCACTGTTTATCAATGCTTGTTGTTTGTCGAATTGCCAATCTAGATCAACTTTTTTGTGTCTAGTTTTTTGATAGATTGTTAAGCAAGCATCCAATCACTCTTGTGGATCTTTTGTAGATCCATTTATGGTCCTAAAGTACAGTACTTTCACATGGTATCAGAGCCAAGTACAAGAGCATAAGCCATTGATCTAACGCAAATCCATTTTTAGCAAGTTTTGGTGCTAAAAGCTAGTATTGAGAGGGCAAGCTAGAATCTTGATTTTGGTGAGGAGATTTGATCCCAAACTTGGTAGGGGTCCAAATCTGTACTGTCCACATGTGTGGGCACCTCTGAACCTGCATTTAATGCATGGTATTCATTTGATCCAAAAATATTCAATTTGTGAGCTATTGGTGTAATTTTTGGTGGAGATCCTAGGATAATCTACCAAGATCATTTGCCATTGATTAGATTTGAATTTGTTTCATTGAATCTAATTAATTTAGGCTGAGTTCAAGTCCTATTAAGGTTAAAAACAGGTCTTGAAAGTACACCAAGAAGGAAGAAAGAGATTAAGTCATTTTTTTGTCCAAAAATAGCCAAAATTGGCAAGATTTGATTGTAAGTAGATTTCACATCATCTTATCTTCATTCCAACTTTGTGAGGGAGTGCTAGAACTGAGATTATAAGTCCATTTGTTGGATTAGAAATCTAATTTGAGTGAAAAACTACAAGAGAGAGACCTTAGTGAGTTTCTAGAGACAATCAAATCCATTTCTTGGCAAGATTTGTTTGAAAGTAGTTTTCACTTCATCTTATCTTCATTCCAGCTTTGTGAGGGAGTGATAGAACTGTGATTATAAGTCTATTTTTTGGATTAGAAATCAAATTTGAGTGAAACACTGCAAGTGTGAGACTTTTGTGAGTTTCAAGTCAATCAAATCTATTTCTTGTTTGTAGAAGTCACTAGTAAGATGGGATCTGCTGGAGCATACCTTCTAGAAGCTAGTGAGAGATTGAATTCTACAAATTATGTTATTTGGAAGGTTAGGATGGAGTCACTCTTGGTGCTCCAAGACCTTTATGAGTTCTTGATTGAAGATGAAGATGAACCTCTAGGTGCACATGAGTTAGCTAGATACAAGAAGATATCTAGGCTTGCACTTCATTGTGTGATGATGAATGTGAGCAATGATTTGTTGAGAGAAGTATCAGCTTGTACTAATGCTAAAGAGGCTTGAGAGTCTTTAAAATCAATCTATGAGTCTAGCAACACTTCTAGAGTTCTTATGCTTAGAAATCAAATTTTGCAAAGCATGATGAGAAGTGAGGAGAGTGCACAAGATTATGTACTTAGAATCAAGTCTCTAAATAGGGATTTGGCTTCCATTGGAGAGAAGATTTATGATGGAGAGCTTGTACAAATTGTCCTTAATGGTCTAGGAGATGACTTTGCAAATTTGGTCCAAAGTTTTGCCATCCAAGACACTTTGCCAACTATAGAAAAACTTCACAGTGTATTAGTGGCTGAAGTGTGTAGGATGCTCCATGCAAAATCTAGGATAAGTTCCTTGTATTCGCAGGATGGTGATGAGAAAGCCAATTTCTCATTCAAGGGCAAAAAGAAGACCAATGGAAAGAAGAAGCATCCAAAGGAGGCCAAAGAAGAGGATGATGCATCAAGCTCAAAGGACAAGTCAAAGCAAAAATGCTTCTTTTGTGGAAAGAAGGGGCATTATGCATCTAAATGCTACAAGAGGCTAAGAGCACAAGTGGAGGAGGACAAACAAGGAAACCTTGCAAAGGAGGAGGAGGATGAAGTAGATGTATTCTTGATGGCATCTACATCCCCACCAACAAGCAATAGCAATTTAAGAGACAATTGGTGGATCGACAGTGGGGCTAGCTCCCACATGTCTTGTGAAAAGGACTTTTCTCAACCTTACACTCTTTCAATGCTGCTAAAAAGTTTGTCTTTACTACAAATGATGAAGAGTGTAGGATAGATGGTGTTGGCACCATCTCTTTGTGTCTAGAATCCTCAAAATGCATGGATCTAGAAAATGTCCTTTATGTACCATCAATCACCAAGAATATGCTTAGTGTTGGTCTACTCTTAGAAAGTGGTTTGGATGTCCACTTTAAGCATGGTGTTTGCTTCATCTTGAAGAATGATGTTTGCATTGCAAAGGGATTTAAACATGGAAGATTGTTTAAGTTGGAAGCTAGTGTTGCTTTTGAAAGAATGAGCTTGGAAAAGGAGGAGATCACTCAAGAGGAGATCTTGGCAAAGTGTGAACTTGCTTCCATTGAGGAGGAGCATCAAAAGGAGGAAGATCTTGAGGATCAGCTTCAAAAGCATGAGAGTTCCAAGGGAGTCCTCAATGACAATGGCCGAGTCATCAAATTGCATGCAAATTGTCCATTCAAGTGTGCATCTTGCAAGGGTGGTGAGCATTGGAGAGTCTACTATCTTTGAATACTTTTTGGAAAGTAGTAGTAGACATGAGGTGACTTGTTTCTTACCTTTAAGATACATGGTGTTTATTACTTTGTATGACAAAACAATGAAATGGGATGCTTTGAAATCTACATTTGTTGTTGATAAAACAATTTTATTGGATAACTATTTTTATAATAGTTTGAATAGAGTCATAAAAGATGAAACATCATTTGCTTTGGAAATCTTTGTGTCCACATGCTTTGTGCATGATCATTCCAATGTAAGGACCAAAGATTATCCTATTTCAATGATAGGAATAATGGTAGTGTTTTGCTCTTCAAGTAGAGATTGTAGAATCTACTTGTTTTCAACCAAAGAATTTGTCAATGGTGGAAATGTGATCTTTCAAGAGTGGAAGATTTGTAAACTTGAAGAAGCACCTTTGGATCAACACCTTATTCAATTCATTGATGTTTTGGAGTCAAGTCAAGTGGAGGATCAAGCTCAAGACCCGAGGACTCCAAGAAAAATCTTGAGTATCAAGATGGAGCCATCAAGGCTCAATCATATGGATCAAGCAAGACAAGTTGTCTTTGGCAACATTATTTATGCACTTAATATTTAATTGATGCATCTTCAAGTACACAAAATGCCTTGGAATCCATGGCTTGGCATGATGCTTAGTTTTGAAGTGTGCTACATGTATATAGACACATTTATGGAACATCTTGTAAGGGATCCTCTAAGAGGTGGTGAAAGATCCTTCATGGACATCATTCTCTATTGGAGTCTCAAAAGTTTCTTGTTTGTAGCTGGATTTTTTAGACACTTCTAAAAGCTTTCATTCATCTATCAAGAGAGTTGTAAATAGATCAAGCTAAATTGAGGAGGAGTGTGAAGAATTGCCAAAAATTGGCAAATCTAGCTTGATCAAAAACCATGTAGAATAGTGTAAATTGTGTACACAAGTGGGTCCCACACATGTGAGGCCATGATGCCACGTGGGAAACCCATCCTAATGTAGGTTAGGTCAAGGCAAGAGAGTTGGTCATGTCTATTTGGTGGTCATCTGTTGTAAAGCTACCTTTACAAGCTTTACTTCCGGCGCCAGCAGCACCCCTGCTGCTCCCGGCGCCAACGGCGCCGGCGCCGCTCCCGGCGCCACTGTGACCAGAATCCAGCCGGCGCCAAGTTCCTATGGCTGAAAATCTTTGATCGGTTCTAGCGAAGTCCAGAGAGCTCAGATCGATGTGCAATCACCTCACACGATCTAGGCATGATTAAAGGAAGCCTGGGGATCAATAAAATCTAGAGAGAGAAAATGACTTTCTAGAAAGAGAAAATCCTAGAGAGAGAAAAATGTGCTTTACCAGCTTGGGTAGAGTGCTTGGTATGAGGGGGGGTGCCGAATCACACCAATACTATAGGGGAGTGCGGGTTGCGACTCAGGGCGAGCTCCAACCAAGTCTCAGCCTCCCTTGCTGGAATGTTGTCATGGCTCTCGCCTTGGCATGCTAGCGCCCCGGAGACTAGGGTCGGTCACACACTTGAAATGTAACCTTCTCAGATTTATCAATAAAGTGGGATTTTCCTCAAACTGACTCTGATTACCTTCTGGGTTTCAGTGTTCGGTAAAAGCGCCAGTTGTAAGGCCGCTTTCAAAATTTTTAACTTGGCACATAGCTGAGGGTCGTATCCCGGGACGCCAGCGGTATGCCGTCGGGACCATTCGGTCCGTGGCGCCAGTGGTATGCTGTCGGGACCATTTGGTCCAAGAACTGGTTGTTTCCATATCTGTCGCGGCTTGTGGTTCTGAGTGTTCCTTGCATGAACGTGAATGGGTTAAGCTCTTGGGGAACGGGCTCTAACCTGTCGGCTGAGTTGGATGGCTTGCTTGGGTGGATGTTACCTGTTTATGGCTGTCCAGTCTGGCGTGGCGCCAGGTTGGCTTCTAGCGCTCGTGACGAAGCTTTCAGTTGGTTAAGTCTGATGTAAGTCAGACCGCTTGCTTGGAATGGATGTTACTCGTTTGTAACGAAGCCTCGAGTTGGTTAAGTTTGATGTATGTCGGGCGGCTTGCTTGGAGGGAAGTCACCCACGTCGGGACCCCCGATCTGGCATGGCGCCAGGTTGGATCTCAATGTTGGTTTTCGGAACTTCAAGTTGGTTAAGTCTGATCGTTGTTGGCGAGTTGGCTGCTTGTATGTCAAGTGGGTTTGGATGGCAAGAGTTGAAGGCTGGGAAGCTAAGTCGTGGTTCCCGGCTCCCTTTGGGATGCCTGCGCTACATCATCCCTACTTTATAGGACCTACACCTAAGTTTAAGGTGAAAATTTGACCAACTAGCTACCTACCAAGCATAACTCTAAAAAATAGACTAGGGTTTTATTTTAGGTCAAGGAGAGTGAGTTAGCTTCCTTATTACATGCTAGAAATCCACCTAACTTCAAGAAGGAAGTCGAATTTGCTATGTATTCCCTCTCTCCATAGTGTGAAGAAAGAAATGTTTTGGAGCTCATTGGCAATCTCAAGCTAGTTCACTATGTACATTGAGTTTTTGTGATCCAAATGAAACCAAATCAATTTCTACTTGTTTCTTAGGTTGAAGGCCGTACTACAGCCTGTAGTACACACGTGTGGGCTCGGATTTCATTGTTTATCAATGCTTTTGATTGTTAATGCTTGTTGTTTGTCAAATTGCCAATCTAGATCAACTTTTTTGTGTCTAGTTTTTTGATAGATTGTTAAGCAAGCATCCAATCACTCTTGTGGATCTTTTGTAGATCCATTTATGGTCCTAAAGTACAGTACTTTCACATAGGTGTCGCATACATCTCTTTGAACGATGTTGGAGATATTCTAGATCTTAGGGAAGATGAAATCTTATCAATTCTGTCTAATTTCATCAAAGAATTATCGGACTTCATAGATCTCGAGGATGATGATCTATGTGCTTCTATTGATTACAAAAGATGGAGATGAATTGCTCGACGAGACTAAAGCCTACAGTCAAGCAGGGCATACCAAACAAATTTGCCCAGTGAGGAGGAATTTCTGAGAATCCAGAGTAGATATGTCTCACAATCCTCGAAAAACTAATCCATCCACTGCTTCGATGACCATAGTTGCTGGTCATGATTTACATACTGCTGCAATTATTCAAACTGATGAGCGTAATCTGGTAAGTAAATTTGGTTTTATTTGAAAAAGATTTCTATTCAAATATAGTTATATTGTTTTCAAGATATGTGACCTTTGCTCATATTTTGTAGGCTAATGTGGAGGTGGATGCCTTTGCAACAAGACATGGATATGTGAGGGAAAGCCAGGGATTTGTATCAAATTTGAACACATCTGTAGAACCATTTAAATAGTTGGATGATGTAACTATATTTTGAGATGTTCCACCATGTTGTGTATTTCGATAAATGCTGCTCTGGCTTGCCAATGTGATTTCTCCATTCCTTGTGATGACCAAATACTTAGACTGTCGTAAGCTTTTGCAAAAAATGATGCATGATGTCGTAAAATGTGCTGCAATATCAGAGATACAAGCATTGTCATATTAATCACTTTAAACTCAGTATATGTGCAATGAAATTATAATTTTAAGAGTTTCATTGAAAAGAGATTTACCATATAATGCGTAATATGACCCATCACTCCAAGCACCTTTAATGGCATCCACAAACTCAATTGATTTCTCAATTAGTGGGACACCAATATCAGACAATTTATCTTTTCTGAGCAATTTGACCATGTTGTCAAGCTTTGTGCAGACTTCAACTTTTTTAATCCTTGTTGTTCATTTTTCTTCAAATGTGGCATTGAGTACATCAATCCAAATTGAGTACTAGATTTTAGATTTGATAAGAAATGATGAGCTTTGGATTCTCCTATGTTTGGTTTGCATGGGATGTTTCCCGTTTTCTCGAAAGCTTCTGATCCTTTTGTATTTTAACGTGTCCTTTATGAAGACCCGCTTTTGATTGTTGGAAGTAATTCTAGTTAGGGCGATGGCTAGATCTACTCAATTAAACTTGATGGAGTTTTTTTATGTGCCTTCTATTACAAAGAATTTGTTAAGTGTTGGTCAAATGACAATGATTTTGCAATAGACTTTGATGCAAATTCTTGTAAGATCAAGAGGGATGATAAGGTTGTGGCTTTTGGAGTGAGCATGGAAGACTTTTCAAGTAGATGCACATGCTATGTCTTGTAACCTTGTGATGAGTGCCAAGGAAGAAGTTTAATAGGTAGAGATTTGGCATAAAGGCTTGGACATGTCAATCTCAAGTCATTGGAAACTATGGAAAGGGTGAGATAGCCCTTGGAGTACCTAAAAGCTTGGCAAAGGTGGATTTTTTATGCAGGTCTAAAGCACATAAGTTTCCTTTTTCAAAATCTCTCACAAGGAAATCATCTCCTCTAGAATTGATTCATTATGATATACATTTTTTTAGCACACCTAGCATTGATGGAGCTACTATTATTATTATCTTTCATTGATGATCATAGTAGGTATGGTTGGGTTACTTTCTT
>MU834483.1:0-46609 GCA_029204225.1 Diphasiastrum complanatum | reverse complement strand
GCTTGCATTAGGCATCTTGCATGAATAGTGTTAAATCTGCATTTAGGGTTAGTTTGGGAGTGATTTTGCTTGATTTGAGTGGATTTGCTTGTTTGAAGTCTAATCTGATTGTGGAACAGGGTAAGCTATTCATATCATCAATTTTAAGATCCATTTGCATCTAAGATATCAGAAAAAACAACAAAAATTGGTCAAATCTGTCAGATTTTGGTCAAAGGGAGACAAAAATTATCATCAAAGTTGATAATTTTTTGCACTCTTTCAGGAAACGTTCGCGGAGTTGCAAGCACCTTTGGTTTTGATCACAAAACCTTCACTTTGAAGGGCGAACAATTTTTCTCAACAGATTTCTAGAAACATCACAAAAACCATCAAAACACACCAAATAATCACCAAAACCCTAAAATACAAAAAAAGAACCTTCGTCCAATTCACTGTGCATAGGGGTGATTTAGATCTATCTACTGCCACCGGTTGGTGAAGAATAATACCGAAAATAGAAGGTTTTTCAGAGGATCAGTTGTCATATTGTCATATTTTTGCTACTCTTGATTCTTCGCCAGAACGTTCACCGAGTTTCCAAATCATTCTATTTACAGTAAAATACTATTTTTGAGTTCAACGAACATTCATCCTATCCAGACCATAGAAAATCTTTATTTTTACCCTCGCAAACTACAAAAACTGTGTTTTTGTGTGCCAGAAACCTTCGCTGGTTTTATCCTAGTTTTATCTATGTCAGATTTTGAGTCTGAGACTTCGGCGAAGGTTATTTCCATAAAAATTGTCTAAAAAACCTGATTAGAGAGTTTTTACCAAAAATAACATTGTTGAACCTTCGCCTAGGAAACCTTCACCACTCTTATTTTTAGGTTTTGATTTTCCAGATCAAATCCTTGTCAAATTTTGAGAATTTTTTCATTTTTGAGAAGTATCGATTGGTTGAATTTCGGAATCTTCTTCATAATATAGGAATTTGATCCTTGTCAAGTGGAAGAGATCTAGCAGATCTGATTTGAGATAGTTTCGATTGAAAATCTAGATCCAATCTCATTGTCTACTTGATTTAATATGTGAAGACGGCTCCTCTTGGAGGTGCTCCTCAAGAAGTCAATCCAATTATTGTTAGAAGAGCACCCCATTTGGATCTACCCAAATACAATGGATTAACAGATCTAGTTAGATTTCTTCATATCTATTCTAAATCTTGTGAAGTCTATGAAAATTTTTCCCTAGGATAAACTTAAGCTTTTTCCTATGGCCTTAACAGGCGCAGCACAAGATTGGTACTATAATCAAGATGAAACTGAGTGTACAGATTGGGAGATTATTAAAAGAGCCCTTATCACACGGTTCAAACCTCGAAAGTTTATGGAAGACCCTTTCCTACTTTTAAGTGAAATTAAAATGAGAAAGCGGGAAATGGTACGAGATTACATTGAACAGGTAAAACACCTTAGACCTTAGTGCGAACCTAACTTGGTTAATGAAAATGCCATGATTATGTGGTTTTTTTCAGGTTTACCTAAAAGGATCAAACGTGAGTTGAAACGCCATAATGAGTACGCACTTTTGCAAAATGCTATGGATGATGCAATTCGGGAAGAGGATGAAGATTCAGATGATGAGCCGAATACTAGGATGTTGTCTTATATAGCCAGACAGACCACTACGACATCGACCACTATTGCATCAACGAATGTCAACGCTACTGTAGAAATGATGTTCAATGACTTCGAGAAACTCGGAAAGAACCAGCAGAAACAGATGAAAAAGTTGCAGTCACAATTTGATGAGAAGATCAAAGCATTGGAATATTTCGAAGGACAAACGAACCAGGAACCTGAGAAATTTGCAAAGTCTTTTTCTACCATGAAAAATATTTGGTGTTCTATCTGTACAAGAAATCACACAATGAATGAGTGTCCTCAATTAAAAAAATGAATGGAAATCAGTATATGACATTTCTGCAATTCCCCTGATCATGAAACTGCTTTTTGCAATTTCAATCTAGAAGTCTCGAGCAATGGAATTATGGTAATGATCAAGAAGGCGGATCTTCAGAACAATATGCTATTTATGTTGTCGTGCAACAACAAGCATCTAGAAACTGGACCAGAGCACCACTTGGATGCTTTGCATGTGGAGAAAATTATAGAGTTGTAGAATGTCCAAATAAAGAAAAATTTGTACCATTCTGTTGTGACTGTGGTTATGGGAAGTGCTATAAGGAGTGTCCAGCAAAACCGAAGCCACCACTAGGTACGGCTCCTGTAAATTTGATAACAATCAAACAAAGACTAGTAGCTTTGATGGTGGTCACCAAAGCACATAAGCAGAAAGAACCGGTAGCAGGTCCAGTACCTGCTGATTCTATACCATTAACTGATATACCTGAATCCAAGATCTAGTCAATCTAGCATCAAAGAGATGGAGTTAGTTGTCACGCGGAGGTTCGTTCCCATGAGAGCGATAATATAGTTCAGATTTCAACATGAATGGAGGACCTAACACTAACATCCATTAACACTACATCCATTAACCCTACTTCCATTAACCCTAAATTCACAACAATGATAGAAACTTACTTTTCTCTCTCTCCCTTTCTCTCTCACAAAAAGCATAAGAAATAGCAATCCCAATAATGATCAAATCCAACAATTAGCAAATACAAGGAAGCATGAGAAATGGAGGAAAAGAGAGGAAGAGCAAGGACATTCATCAATCCATTTTTAAAGGGAACCAATCTGCTTTATTGAAATGAGGAAATGAACATCAGGAGCAACTCGAGTTGGTCCCTTTTTATAGTAGAGAGGAGGACCATGGCCTCTTAATCTTAATGGTCCAGTCTTGCCTCTCTTTTTATTCAAATTTAAAAAAGTGTGAGAACCATCAAAATTGGAGGGAAACCCAACTTTATTCACTAGCTTGACATTTAGGCCCTGCAACATTAAAAGTCTCGCAAAAAGGCCTGAAGTCCTTTATTAACTTTTAACTAATCAATCAAATCGGGTTGGACTTACATACGCAGGGTGCCAAATCCCTCTCACTTATTAACTAGGGTTAGGATTGCCTTGGGATCCGCAAACCCTCCAACAGTATCACCCACCAAAACTGGTGGCGGTCCCACGACACCTGCAATATGCAGTTATTGGAGACTTTTATTTTCTTCGCGCCGAATCTTAATTAAATGATACTGCACCTTCTCCATAAAGTCAAGGCGTGCAGTATTGAAATCCAAGTTGGGTGGCAGGAAACAACGGTGGGCTCCGGCAATCCACTTGGAAGTTGTCCATGAGGTGAAGCGGGATTCCCAAGAGCCTACTATCATAGCTGCGCAAAAATACAGTTGAGCAATCGGCAGCTGATCTTTGATTTGCTCTGAGGCCATTGGCTTATTTGGATCGAATGCCAGGGTAGGAAGGCAATCGTCCCATTTGGTTGCCACTGACGCCAACAGAGTTAGATCTTTAGAAAACATTGCCGATTGTCGCACTATTGGATCAGGAGAGTGGACATACTCTCTCTGATATGCTTGTAAGGCACGGTGGAAGTCCACTGAAATGTTCTAGCTGTAAGACTGATGGATGATTGGCCAATTGGGCATATGGATGGTGATTTTGTCCATAGCCAATCCCAAATTTTTCCATTTATGTCTTTGCGGCATTGGCACGTAATAAGGATCTACCCGTAACTGGCGAGGGCTGGCGACGTAACTCCTAATTGATTCCGGAGTTTTCTCAAAAACCATGATTCTCCATGTCGGCTGCTCTCCCAGTGCAGGTATTTTGTCCAATTCTTTGTCGACCTCGATCTTGGAGGTCTTAAATTTCAGAACCCATCCACCATGCGAGGACTCATGCGGATGTTGCTTTAAGAAGGTCTGGATCTGGTCCTTGACGCTGATGGGCCTTCTGAATAAATGTCTTGTCCTTGATGAGGATGGACCCACTTGTACTGCCGATATGGTTGGCGGTTGATCTGCTAGATCTGGAGCTCCCCCCTAGTCCATGTTCGAATCAATCCATGTATCCATTGGTATAGCTTTTTGGCGCGGAGGGGAGAATTGTGGCATGACTGGGACGGGGATTTGTGGTCCGGCTTCCAACACTTGAGTGGTTGTCTTTCATAGGCGGTGATGGTCTCTTTTGCCTTTGCCAACTCGGTTGAAGATGCTCCTTTGAACCTATTAAAGCGGCCTTGGAATTCTGGAAGGGCCACTTTGTATGTTTCCACTTTCTTGAATAAATACGCAATCTCCATCGGTGTGACCGGATGATCTGGTATTTGTGTTTTCAGATAGGCATCACGCTCAAGGGTGGTCGCATCCAATTCACCTTGAAGCCGTGTGCGATCTTGTTCGGCCATCTGTAATTGCCCCTTCAGCAGCTGCACCTGTTGCTTGGCATCTTGCACTGCCTTATCTACCTGATCCTGTGCGGTTGTCAGGGTGTTTTGCAGGGAATTGATGTAGGTTTCCAAGCGATCAGCTTGTTGCTGGGCCAATTTCTCTTCTCTTTCAGTCTTTTCTTTATGTTCTTTGGCTATCTTCAACTCTCGATCCAGCTGGACAATTTTCTGGCTGATCAGAGTGTTTTCGGATCCTAGATCAGAGATCCTCTACTCCATTTCCTTCTTCTTATCCAGCATAGACTGGATCACTTGCCCAAGGCTTGAAACCAGCCCTAGAGCATCACTAGAATCGACGGTCGTGGAGGTGGCAACAGCAGGAGAACCTAATGGTACTGTCCTTGGTAGGCGTGGAATAGGTGCCATGGTCTCTACTTCTTCAAAAGTATCCTCCTCATCAAACCCTTCAAGCACCGTGGCGTCGAACTGCTTTGGTGACTTTACAGCTGTGTTGACCCGAAGTGTGGCTGGGCTACCCTGTGTGGGTGGTTGCTGACTGGCATCTTCAACACCAACAGTAGATTCATGGATATGCCCGAATCCTCTTCCAGGGGATTGGGGTTCAAAGGGCGCTGGACTCTGGGGCATTTCAAAGATTTTAGTGGCCCCAAGGGGGTCGAAATCATCAAACATATCCATGAAGAACTGTGTGTTGGGTGAGATTGCTTTGATGTGCGGGGGTGAGGCGGCCTGGGCAGCTGTGATGGGAATGGTAGGCCCAATGGTCACAGACTGTCCTTGTATGGGAGCAGAGGCGAGGGAAGAATCAGAGGCGAGGGGAATGGGAAGTTCAGTGCGAATAGCAACAGGGGGTGGAAGCGCAGCTGACGAGGTATGCCTAGTGCGACGTCGTGATGCGGAAGGCGAGTCAGGAATTACATCTCGCTGCGTGGACGACGACGACTATGAGAACTTGAGGCCTGATGAGATGATTCTGCCGGTGCTTCTTCGTAAACCAAAAGCACAAAATCTAGGTGGAAGCCATGGATTCTGTTTTCTAGGTGAGAAGCGGCTAAGAGGGACAATAAAGAGCCAACGACGAACTGCTGCTTAGTATTGGCCTTAATAGCCCGCTTGAGCTCACTAGAAATAGTCTTGAACCAATTACATGGTTCAAGTGGGACTTTGGCCAACTTAGTGTGGGACTCCACTATCCTGTGAAGGATTTGAGATGTGATGTGGCCTTTCCTGAGGTTGCCAACCATCAGAAAATTATTCAATAGCTGGGCAGCTACGTGGATGGAAGGCTCAGTGATGGCTTCCAGAAGGTAGCCATCATTAGTCCAGTGCAGATCATTGGTGAGGTCAATAAATGGCTTGATGGCCTGTTTGGCGTGCTTGTGATTTGGTGAGGCCTGCGTACCAGATGATATTCCTATAACTGCAAGTGCGGCCTCAATGACTTGCACTTTGTGTGTGGCTCCCTAGAAAGTGATATAGAATTTGGATTTCTCTTCCTTCCACGTACTGAAGGCAAGAGTGATGAAATCCATATTGATACGACCTGAAAAGGCTCTCTCATAAATACCCATTGCAGTGAGTGACCATGCTTGTGCTAGGAAGAATCATGATGTCTGTTGCAGATGAGACATCACGATGGATAGTATAGCGCAGAGACTAAGAAGTATCGGTAGAAGACATGATGATCAGAAAGGAATTATAAACGCGTGAAAGTGTATCAGAAGGCAATGCAGAAAATTTGGAAGGCTTTGGTCGCAAGAAAAATTCTCAAGAGCTTCGCTAGCACAAGTGAGGAATGAATCGAATTCAGCCAACTTATAGGTGAATTTGGTGGGTCCATTACACTGAATAGTAGTTTGGTTGATCAGTTCTGAACAAAAATTTGCAGACATGTACAATACTATAAAAATAGGCTATAAAAATCTCGGCGAAGGTTTCTAGGGATCTGAACCTATCAGGCGAACGTTTTTCAAGGCTGGCGAAGGATGAACCTTCGCCCAGGAGGGTCCTTCGCCCAGGTACTGTCACAAATGCATTTTTTTCACAATCTGAACCTATGGACAACCTAATTTTGACATTTTAAGATCATCTAGCAGATCGACGAAGGTTCATAATGAGGTTATGATGCTCGGTGAAGGTTCCCAAAATGGCATATCACTGAACATTTGCCTAACTCAAAAATTGAATTTTCTCTTGTCAGGAACTTTCGCCCACCTCAATTTAGATAGATCAAGGGTGGATGTATAGTCTGAGAGCTCAGCGAAGGTTTTTGATACTGTATTGGCCAAATCTGCCCAAAACAGTGGTTTTCTAAGGCATTTTTCATAAAAAAAAAATATTGTGTTTCCTTTTCCTTATGCTGATGACTTCCTGACTTTTGCTCATCGGTCTTTTCTTATTTTTTTTTTTTTTTGTAACTGTCTTTTTTCAAAAAAGCCAACAAATTAAATACTATAAACTAAAATTGAAAAACAAATAAAATTAAAATCTATTGAGATCAGGCTTGCTGAACTGGCGGAGCAGACTGTCATTTACTGGAGTATCAAATCGTTTTTCATCCAAGTGCTCACGAATTACTGCGTCATAGTTCAGGATTTCCTTCACTTTATATGGGCCTTCCCTGGTAAACTCCAACTTACCCTTGATTAGCTTGGTTTTGTACATCAATGCAAGATCTCTTGCTTCCAGATCTTTCTTGTGCAATCGACGATCGTGCCATGCCTTGCGGCGGGCTTTCTCTGCTGCTAAGGCATGAACTGCCATCAATCGGGTTTGACATAATTTGTGCAACGCTTCATGATGGAGTTGTAAAGACATATCATCATTTAATCATTCCGTTGCTGCTATGCATAAAGATGGGATTAAAAATTCAATTGGCATAACAACATCTTGACCATAAACCAGTTGAAAAGGTGTTTGATTTGTACTATTTTTGTAAGCGGTTATGAATGCCCATAATGCTGCATACAGTTTATGTTCCCAATCAGACCGACTCGCTTCAACTATCTTTGTCATAATGGTGCAAAGAATCTTATTGGAAGATTCAGCTTGGCCATTCCCTCTGGGATAATAGGGAGCACTAAATTTGTGTATAACAAAAAAATCTTCCAGTAAACACTTCATTGTTTGATTAACAAAGTGTGTACCCCGATCACTGACAATTTCGATCAGACATCCAAATCTGATTATAATATTTTCATGTAGAAATTTGGCCGTAGATTTTGCATCAGCCACTTTGACAGCTTTGGCTTCAAACCACTTGGTCATATAATTAGTTGCGACAATAATGTATCGGGCCTGAGATCCTTGCGCAGCAGGATGAATAGGACCAACATAATCCAGTCCCCATTTTTCAAACAGTGCTTGCGATAAAACCGGATGTAAGGATTCATAATTCTGTCGAGTAGGCCGTCGTGCTCGCTGGCAGACATCACATGTGTGAATAAAATTTTTTGTGTCCTTATGAAGCGTAGGCCACCAACATCCAGATTGTAAAAGTTTGTGAACAGTAATATCTGTAGAGAAGTGTCCTCCACCCATGCCATCATGTGAAGACATGATTAAATCTGGTACTTCATGCAATAAAACACATATTCGTAAAATATTATCTGATCCACGACGATACAATTGCCCTGCAATTAATTGATAAGGTTGAGACTTATGAATCAATTGTCTTTTCTGTACTTTTGTCAAAGAGTCATTCGGTTGTCCTAGCATCAGGTACTCAACAATATCTGCCACCCACTCAGGTACTGCTTCAACATAGAACAACACAACATCTGGCAGTTCATCATCCACTTCAGTATTAATTGGTGCGGATTCAATTCGCTAAATGTGATCGACTAAATAATGTTGCTTTTCCTTTCTAACCACAATTTGAAAGTCAAATTCCGTCAATAATAATAACCATCTTGCAATACGTCCAGTATTACACGTCTTATTTACCAAGTAAAGTAACGGTTGATGATCCATATAAAATGCAAAGTGCATTTTCATGAGGTAGTGACGAAATTTTCGAACAGAAAAAATCATGGCTAGCGCTTCACGTTCTGTTGTTGAATAATTCTTCTCTGAATCTGTAAGTTGTCTGCTTGCAAATCGTATAGGATAATCCTTCTTATAGTCATCTGGCTGCGTCAAAACTGATCCAATGGCGTATTTTGAGGCATCCGTATAAACATGAAATTCTAATGTCCAATCTGGAGAACGCAGTATTGGTGCTGAAGTTAATGTTTTTTTTTTTAACTTTTCAAAGGCTTCTAATGCCTCTACTGTCCAAATAGGAACAATAGTTAGTTTGTATATAGGTCGTGCTAAATCTGCAAAGAAGATAATAAAATTTCGATAATAGTTCGCATGACCCATAAACACATAAATTTCTCGATTTGTTGCTGGCAGTGGCAATCCCACAATAACTTTGATTTTGGAATAATCAATGGCAATACCATGTCTTGATATCACATGTCCAAGCACAACTCCGTGCGAAACCCATATCTGGCATTTTTTTGGATTTAGAGAAATCTGATATTTGCGGCATCTTTCAAATACTTTCTCCAATCGATCCAGGTGGTCTGCATCTGTACTATGAACTCCCAAGTCGTCCAATTAAATTTCAAGGAATTTTTGCAGATAATCTTTAAAGGCAAATTGCAATCCTCTTTGGAATGAACTTGGTACATTACAGAGTCCAAACGACATTACATTGTAAGCATAGGTGCCCCATTCTGTTGCAAAAGCAGTTTTGTGACAATCGGCAGGTGCAATTTGTAATCACTAAATCCATCCAGAAAACTATAGGCTTCCGCTCCAGCAAGGCAATCCAAAATGCTTTCAGTAAAAGGTAACGAAAAATGATCCTTCCGCGTCACTTTATTCGATGCTTTGAGATTCACACAGATTCATAATTTCCCATTTTTCTTAGGAACAATGACAATCAGTGAAATCTATTCTGTATGCTTGATCTCATAAATGAAATCGGCGTAAAGCAATCTCTGAAGTTCTTTCTTTATCAGATCTGCCACATCAGGATTACAACGATAGAACTTTGTAACCTTTGGTACTGCATCAGGTACTAAAGGTATAGTATGTTCAATCACTGATGTCGGAATACCCTTCAAATCTTGAAAAGTCCATGCAAAACAATCTTGATACTTAATAAGTAACAAACAGAGTGTTTGATATTGTTTAGGAGTAAGTTGTGATCCCACTTGTACAATCTTTTCCGGTTCTCCTGGTTCGGCAAGATTCATTGGCTGCGTCCTAGCTGGGCCATCGTAAACATCTTTAGATTCCGGCATGGGTTCTTCAGGTTCACGATGTGCTTTAGGTAACATGATAACCACATCATCCAGTGTATAACGTTTAAAATGCTCTGGCATATCATGTTGGACTACATTTGCTTGTTCTTTTTCGAAAGGACTTGTCTTGGATCTTCGTTTAGCCTTCTTAGCAAGAATTGATCGTGGAGGTGATGACTTTTGGGATGATAAATCTTTCTTCACAGGTGAAGACTTCCTAGACGATGATGTCTTGCTGGAAATCTGACTTGAAGAATCATTCTTGACTTTTCCTTTGCCTTTATCCAATAGAGGTGGCACTTCCTTTGAATCGATATTTTGAGGGGGATTTTCCCCTTTCATGACCGTATTATAATGTTGCTTAGCTTGTTTCTTCGTCATCGAACCTGTGATTATGTCTCCCTTCAATATAACTGCTTTGGACGATTTGATTGTTGGTTCATCAGGAATATTACGCACTCCAAATCTGGTGGATCCATATGATGTAGATTCTGTTCATCCGTAAGTTCTGCATTGCCATCATAAGTTAAGGCATGGCTCACTGGTATGAGACCATTCTCAATTGGATCTGGTATAGGTTATGCTGATATCCAGGCTACATTCAGCACATTTAGTGGAAACATGATTGGCGTATCCAAAGTTCGATCTAATAAGAAAATCTCGCTCATCTCTGATTGAATATATTGTTGACACATATATCCTGTTGTACAATCAATTGTTGCAAGAGCTTTGTTCCAATTGACAGTATCCTCCATTGCTCAGCACTTCCGTAAGGTTCTTGTTCCATCAAATTGGCAGGAGGAGCGGAGTGTTTTGGCGGGGCAGGCAAAGCTAGACGTTCCGGGTATCCAAGAGTAGATTGTCGTAGTTTTCCTGTTGGATTTCCTCCATACCGTGGATCTCGATATCCCATCTGGGCATACTTGCTGAATTATTTGAGGGTTGAAGTTGCAAAAAGCAATCTCATGGCCAGGTAAATTACACAGATGGCAAACATTGATTTCCATTCGTTTTTTCAATTGAGGACACTCGTTCACTGTGTGATTTCTTGTACAAATAGAACACCAGATATTTTACCTGGTAGGAAAAGTCTTTGCAAACTTCTCAGGTTCCTTGTTCACTTATCCGTCGAAATTTTCCAATGCTTTGATCTTCTCATCAAATTGCAACTGCAACTTTTCCATCTGTTTCTGCTGGGTCTCCCCAAGTTTCTCGAACTCATTGAGCATCATTTCTGCATTAGCATTGGCATTCGTTGATGCAATAGTAGTGGATGTTGTAGTAGTCTGCCCTACTGTATAAGGCAACATACTGACATTCGGCTCATCATCTAAATCTTCACCCTCCTCCCGAATTGTATCGTCCATAGCATTTTGCAAAAGTGCGTACTCATTATGGCATTTCAGCTCACATCTGATCCGTTTAGGTAGACCTGACAAAAACCACATAATCATGGCATTTTCATTAATCAGCTCAGGTTCACATTCAGATCTAAGACGTTTCACCCTTTCGATGTAATCTCGAACCATTTTCGGCTTTCCCATTTTAATTTTACTTAAAAGTAGGAAAGGGTCTCCATAACTTCCACGGTTTGAACCGTGTGATAAGGGCTTGTTTAACAACCTCCCAATCTGTACGCTCGATTTCATCTTTGTTATAATACCAATCTTGTGTTGCACCTATTAAGGCCATAGGAAACAGCTTAAGTTTATCTTGAGGATAAATCTCACCATAGACCTCACAAGATTCAGCATAGATACGAAGAAATCTAACTGGATCTGTTAATCCATTATATCTGAGTAGATCCAATCGGGGTGCTCTTCTAACAATAATTGGATCGACCTCCTGTGGAGCACCTCCAGGAGCAGAGGGACAACCATATTTACAAATTTAGATCAAATCGATAATGAGATTGGATATAGATTTTCTCAAAAAACTATCTCAGATTAGATCTACTAGCTCTATTCCACTTTTCAAGAATCTGATTCTATATGATGAAAAACTTTTCGAAATTTGATCAATCAATACTTCTCAAAAATGATAAATCTCTCAGAATCCAATTCAGAATATATCAGATTTGATCCAAATTTTGACAGAGACTTGATCTGAAAAATCAAAAACTAAAAATAGGACTGGCGAAGATTGGCTCGGCGAAGGTTCAACTGTGCTATTTTGGAAAAAAAAAAAACAAAAACTATCTGAACACTTTTTTAGCAATTTCTTGGGAAATAACTTTCGCCAACTTCTCAGATGGAAGATCTGACACAGATAAAACTATGAAAAACCGGACGAAGGTTTCTGACGAGGGTAAAAATCAAGATTTTTTGATCTGATAAAGAAGAATCTTCGCCGAACTCAAAAATAGTATTTTTCTATGAATAGAATGTTCTGGAAACTCGACGAAGGTTCTGGCGAAGAATCAAGAGTAATATTAGTAATTTTGCAAAAAAATGACTTTTTTTTGGCAAAAATATGACAATATGACAACTGATCCTCTGAAACCCTTTCTATTTTTGGTATTATTCTTCGTCGACCTAGCAGTAGATAGATCTGAATCACATCTAAGCACAGTGAATCGGACGAAGGTTCTTTTTCTGTATTTTTTAGGGTTTTGATTATTTTTGGTGATTTTTTGTGGTTTTTCTGATGTTTTCTGGAAATCTGCTGGGACTCATAAGTAGAATGCCTACTTTGAGCTGGGTCCAATTTCTTGCTCTCGAAGGCCACAGATCTACCATCTTGGTAAAGGACTGCACCTACCACATAGTCACTAGCATATGTTTCCACTAAGAAAGATCCGCTAGGATCCACTATGTGTAAGATAGGGACTGTAGACACCAAGATCTTCAAAGCTTCAAAGCTTTGATTAAGTTCATCAGTCCAATTAACAGGAGGACTGATTTTTGAACGTCTTCTGGCCCTCTTATTACCCTTTTTAGTTTTCCTTTTGGCTTTCTTCACTCCCTTAAGAAGATTCGTTAGAGGCAATGCAACTAAGGCATAGTCTATAATGAATTTATGAGAAAATTTTGTGAAGCCTAGAAAAGATTTTACTTCCCTAATAGTTTTCAGGATAGGCCAGTCACGAACTTTCTGGACCTTATCGCAGTCGATCTCAAGACCTCGATCGGAAATGATATGTCCCAGCCTATCAAGGACATGACTCCAAGCTTTACTTTAGAATACACTCTACCAAGATTTAGCAATTTCAAAGTTGCAAGTTTAAATTAATAAATCTCTAAGCTTTATAACTCAGCAAAAAGTTTTTTTTATAGCCTTGGTTTGAAGTTTCTCAGGTACAAAGGAAAGAGGGATGGACAGGGCCGTGGGGAGGCGCGCTTCTCCCCACCCTGTCTTGTGACATCACAACAAAACTTCGGGGGAGGTATTAACTCCTCCCCCCCTCCCCGATACCAAAAGAATTTCTTCTGGCTGCCTAATGCAGCGACTGCAGCTGATACATAAGAGTACTCCCCATACGGATCCCAAAATATGTGGAACACAGATCTCGAGGCCCGGAAAGTGAGGCAGTAGACCGGTGCTTCAACTACAGCTGCCTCAGTTTGAGTTAAATGGAGAAAAAAGTTTTTTATGTATTGCAAGAGGGTCTATCTATGGGACAGTAGCCATGCCAGGCGCACCAGACAAAAAATAGATTATAATTTAGAGAAAAGGCCTCCCTCTCGTACGGATTCCAACCAACAATTGGATTCTTGAGAGCTGTGCAGAAATAGTACTGCTACACTGAAAGTGTATAGGCCAACGAGTATCCAAGGCACTCAAAAAATTAAAGGTGTTTAACGTTTTAAACTTGCAAAAAGGGTTTAATAAAAATATTAAAACCACTCTACAAACAAGTTTTTTTTGAACTTGTTATCTCAAAGTTTAAAGTTGATTGAAAAGCTTTTAACCAAACTTCAAATAAGCTACACTAAATTGAATAGGAAAGGAGAGGTTAATGTGAACAGCTTGTTTAAAGAAAATAAAACAAGCCTACATTCACCAACCAACCTATTCAAAAGAGATTAAACCAGCCACATTCCAATAAGGAATAAGAATGCAAAAACAAATAAGAGAACTATGCACCTTGAAAAGAAATCGATTGCTCTGATACCAATTGTTACAACTCCCTAGGATCATCGACTGCCTTGAAGGTTCTGCACACCCCATACCAGTGACGACGCACCGTATCCGCCCAACCGTAGGGTCATAACTGACCCACCCCCATGCCCTGGAGCAATCGACACAATCATGCCCGGTCAAGCCTCCTACGATAACTGGCGCCCCATACCACCAGCCATCGCACTCGGCTCTCCTTAGCACACATCTCCTGGCCTGGAGATACATCCTAGCTAATGCACGTGCTCTCCATCCACCAACTCTTGGGTAGACTGAGTGAATGGAAATAGGGAGGCCCCACCACTATATAGACATAGCATAGTGGGTCCCATCAAGCACGGTCCTGCCGGCGACACGTGACCACCTAGGATGGTGACGCATGGCACCTAGACATGTCGATAACTCCAGTCCTGCATCATGCCCCTTACGAGGCCATCACTGAAGGGCATACCGTTATGGTACATAACAGAGTTGCAGACACCTTTGGTTTTGATCACAGAACCTTCAGATTGAAGGGCAAACATTCCTTCCCAACAAATTTTCAAAAACATAAAAAAAAAACTATCAAAAAACACCCAAAACCCTAAAAAAATTTAGAAAAAAAAACTGCGCCCAATTCACTGTGCATAGGTGTGATTTAGATCTATCTACTGCCAGGTCGACGAAGAATAATACCAAAAATAGAAAGCCAAAGTGATTGTTCATCTAGTTGTTGGTAACCTTTTGTGAAAAATTCACAACTTTCTGCAAAAATATCAGTTCTCTTAGATGAACCTTTGCCTAAACCTTTGCCAGAGTTTGTGTCAATCCCACTTACTATTTTTGATAATCAGTAAGTTGGGTGAAGGTTTCCCAAAAGATCACTTGTCATATTGTCATATTTTTGCCAAAAAAGTCTCTTTTTTGCAAAAGTACATGTATTACTCTTGATTTTTCATCAGATCCTTCACCAAGTTTTTTGAGGATTCTAAATATAGTAAACCTTCATTTGTAATTTGGGCAAAAAATAGATCTATCAGGATCTTTCAAAAAGTCTATTTTTACTCTTGTCAAGTTATAGAAACTCCAATTTTTTTTTGTCAAAAGGAACCTTTAATTCCACCCTAATCTTATATGAGTCAGATTCCTTATCTGAGACTTTGGAGAAGGTTATTTCCACCAAATTTGTCTAAAAAAAACCTGATCGGAGATTTTTACCTAAAATAACATTGTTAAACCTTCGCAAGTACTATTTTTAGGTTTTGATTTTCCAAATCAAGTCTCTGTCAAATTTTTGGTCAAATCTAGTTCAATTTAATTTTGATTATGAGAATTTTTCATTTTGAGAAGTGTCGATCACTTGATCATAGAATCATTTTCATAGTTTAGGAACCTGATTGTTGTTAAGTGAAAAAATTTTTGCAGATCTAAATTGAGATAGATTCTGGTTGAAATCTAGATCCAATCTCATTGTCTGATTTGTAAAAATGGCTGCTCCTGGAGGTGCTCCTCAAGAAGTCAGTCTAATCATTGTTAGAAGATCACCCCATTTGGATCTACTCAAATACATTGGATTAACAGATCCAATTAGATTTCTCCAAATTTGTGCTGAATGTTGTGAAGTCTATGACGAAGTTTTTCCTCAAGATAAACTTAAGCTATTTTCAATGGCCTTAACGGGTGCAGCACAAGATTGGTACTATAATCAAGATGAAACTGAGCGTACAAATTGGCAAAACAAGCCCTTATCACATGGTTCAAACCTCAGAAGTTTATGGAAGACCCCTTCCTACTTCTAAGTAAAGTTAAAATGGAAAAGCGGGAAATGGTTCAAAATTACATTGAATGGGTTAAATGACTCAGATCTGAGTGCAAACTCGAGCTGATTAACGAAAATGCCATGATTATGTGGTTTTTGTCAGGTCTACCTAAAAGGACCAGACACGAGCTTAAACGCCATAAATGAGTACACAATTTTGCAAAACACTATTGACGATGCAATACGAGAGGAGAATGAAGATTCAAATGATGAACCAAATATTAGTATGTTGCCTTATATAGCAGGGCAGACCACTACGACGTCCACCACTATTGCATCAACGGATATGAATGTTATTGCAGAGATGATGCTCAATGAGTTCGAGAAACTGGAGAAGAACTAGCAGATACAGATGGAAAAATTGGAGTCGCAATTTGATGAAAAGATCAAAGCCTTGGAAGATTTCCATGGAAAAGCGAACAGGGAACCTGAGAAGTTTGCTAAGGCTTTTTCTACCAGAGAAAATGTCTGGTGTTCCATTTTTACAGGCAATTACATAGCAAACGAATGTCCACAATTGAAAAAATGAATAGAAACCAGTATTTTCCATCTGTGCAATTCACTTGATCATGAGACTGCTTATTGCCACTTTAATCCTCGGATTATTCAGCAACAATATGTCCAAATGGGATATCAAGAACCCCTTTATGGAAAGGATATCGAGAATCCCTTTATGGAAAGGATCCTCCAGCCAAACCATGTCAATCTGCTCTTGGGTATCCGAAGAGCCTAGCTTTACCAGCACCACTGACACAACCGGCTCCTCCTGCTAATTTGATGGAACTAGGACCTTATAGAGGCAACGAACAATGGAATTATAGTAATGAGAGTGGTCGTTCAGAACAATATGCTATTTATGATGCCACGCAACAACAAGCATCTAGAAATTGGACCAGAGCGTCACTTGGATGCTTTGCTTATGGATAAAATTACAGAGTTGCAGAATGTCCAAACAAAGACAAATTTGTACCATTTTGTCGTGACTGTGGTTATGGGCATTGCTATAAGGAGTGTCCAGCAAGACTGAAGCTGCCACCGGCTACAGCTCCTGTCAATTTGATAACAATCAAGCAAAGACCAGTAGTTCAACCTGAACCAAGTGTACCTTTGATAGTGGTTACCAGAGCTTAGAAGCATAAAGAACCGGTAGCAAATCCAGTACCTATTGATTCCATACCATTCACTGATATACCAACAACATCTGGAGCCAATCCAAATCTCCATGCAGAAAAGAGGAGATATCAGGATATGAGGCAGTGGATTAAACATTTGCAAGAAGAAGAGGAGCTTGAAGCCGCTAAAGCGATAGCCGAAGTCCATTCTTCACATGTGCAGCCATTGAACAATCCACGAACGGATATGAATACTCAGTTTTCTCATCATGCAGAACCCTTCAAGATGATTGAAGCACAAGCGCCGCAAATAGAGTTACTTGTGAATATTTTATCTAGTAAAATAAGTATTACATTGGGAGAATTTCTGAAGTTAGTGCCAAATGCAAAAGAAGTATTAGCACAAAAAATTAACTCAGATCAAACCAGAATTCCATCAAAAACTGCTCTTTTTTTCGGTTTTGAAGAATGTAATGAGGTACTCCATGTTGGAGCAGCCTGGGAAAGTGAACAAAAAAATATCACTATGCCAATACAGCATAGACAATTTTCTAAAGAAGCAACCGTGATAGATGGAGGTTTGGGAGTTAACTTGATTACAACAAAGCTTTGTGCAAAGTGAGGCCTTACAAGGAGTAGCTAATCAAACTACAGTCCATCCACGAGAAATGGTTGAAAACATACCTGTCAAAATTGTTTGAGTACAGTTTGTCATTGCTTTTGTAGTAATTGACTTACCTGACGCACCAAATGTCTACCAAATCCTATTGGGACGCCCATGGTTACGAGTTGCACAAGTGATTCATAACTGGGGTATCGAAAAAATTACTTTTGAACATCGTGAACGTGCAGTCAAAGTAGATCTTACAACCTGGACTATGAAACCAGTGGCCCAAAAAGAGGATGATGATTCATCAACAGTGGATCATACCTATGACCGACTAGTCAAAAACTGGGGAGTACATTATGACTCTCAAATCGATACCTCAACTGGAGTCAAGCTCTTGCAACAATTGATTATACAACAGGCTGTATGTGTCAACAAGATAATCTATATTATTGGATCGAACTTTGGATACACCGATCACTTTTTCTTTGAATGTGTTGACTGTAGCTTGGATATCAACGGAACCCATACCAGATCCAATTGAAGATGAACTTACTCATGTGAGTCACGCCTTGACTTATGATGACAATGCAAAAATTTACTGATGAGCAGGTTCTAAGTCACATGGGTTCTACCATATTTGGAGTACGTGATATTACCAATGAACCAACAATAAAACTGCCAAAAGTAGTTATATTGAATAAAGACAAGATTACAGGATCAATGACGAAGAAACAAGTTAAGCAACATTATAATACGGTCCTGAAATGGGAAAGTTCACCTCAAAAGGTTGATTCCAAGACTGTGCCACCTTTATTGAATAAAGGCAACGGAAAAGTTGAGGATGATTCTTCAAGTCAGAATTCTCGCAAGACATCACCATCTAGGAAATATTCACCTTCAAAGAAGAGTCCATCTTCACGGAAGTCATCACCTCCAGGTCAAACAAGATATTAAGCCTTATATTGATACCATGAATGATTTGTATTGGACAAATGATGGCTATCTCTTAGAGGCCATTATTGATCTTGCCATCCATGTTATTGCTCAACTCCTCAATAATTTTTTGATGGTTGGAAACCTTAGGAAAGAGCATATCTCTTCCCAGATTCTACATAGGATAGTTGAATCTCAAGCCAAGATAGCTAAAGCCCCACTGGAACCATATAACTAGTTCAAAACTGTGTTTGGAGAGCTCAAGCGAGCTATCAAGAGCAATACCAAGCAGCAGTTTGCTACTGGCCAATTATTGTCACTCCTTGCAACCTCTCATCTTGACAATAAAATCCATGGCTGCAGTATGGATTTTGTGCTCTCCATAAATGAAGAAGCAGCAGCTGAATCATCACATTAGGTATCGAGTTCACATAGTCGTTGTGATGTGAGCAACAAGATCGTCGTTCTTGACTCGCGTCACGTTGTGGTACTAGGCAACCAACCCCTGTTGCGCTTCCACCCCCTGCTGCAATCCGCATTGAACTACCCGTCCCTCAAACCACTGATGCATCCCTTGCCTCTGTTTCTTCACAGAGTCAGTCTGTGACAATTGGGTCTACCATTTCAATCACAACTGCCCAAGCTGCCTCACCTCCACAAATCCGAATCATTTTTTCAAACACACAATCTTTCACGGATATGTTCGATAATTTCAATCCATTGGGCCCAGATGAGATCTTTGAAATGCCCAAAAGCCTCGGTCCCTTTGCACTCCAATCCCTGGAAGAGGATTCAAACAATTCCATGATACCTCTGCTGGCTTTGATGATTCCTTCCAGATCAACTAGCAAGATCAAGTTGAAGTCGCACCAGGGACACCATCAGGGCTGTTCATAATGTATTGTCTCCAAAGCAGTTCGACGCCAAAATGCTAGAGGATTTTTTTTCTAGAAAAGAACCTTCGCCCAAGTCAGATATATTTGAAGTGGATGTACAATCTGAAAGCTCTACGAAGGTTTCCCATATTGTATAGGCATCATATGACCGAAATAGTGATTTTATAATCATTTTCCATAAAAAATTATCTTTTTGAAAATACTTTTCTTCCTCTTTTCCATTATAATGATTTTTCGGACTTTTTCTCATCAGTCTTTCCTCATTTTTTCTCTTCTTTTATTATATTATATTTTATTTTTACTATCTTTTCCAAACAAAATTAACAATTAGGTAGTGAAAACAAAAAATTGAAAAACAGATAAAAATAAAAATTCATTTGGATCATGCTTATTGAATTGGCGGAGCAGGCTGCAAAACTTGCATAATCGGCTGCCATTCACAAGAGTATCAAACCGGTTTCCGTCCAAGTGCTCAAGAATTACTACTCCATAGTTCAGAATTTTCTTTACTTTATCCTAGCTGGGCCATCATAAATCTCTTTCGATTCTAGCACTTGTTCTTCGGGTTCACGATGTGCTTTGGGTAACATGATAACCACATCATCTAGTGTATAATGTTTAAAATGTTCGGGCATATTGTGTTGGACTACATCTGCTTGTTTTTTGTCAAAAGGACTTGTCTTGGATCTGCGCTTAGCCTTCTTAGCAAGAATTGATCGTGGAGGTGATGACTTTCGAGAAGATAAACTCTTCTTCGAAGGTGAAGACTTCCTAGATGATGACGTCTTGCTAAAACTCTGACTTGTAGAATCATCCTTGACTTTTCCTTTTATCCAGTAAGGGTGGCACTTTTGAATCAATCTTTTGAGGAGGATTTTCCCATTTCAAGACCATATCATAATGTTGCTTGGCTTGGGTTTTCATCACTGAACTTGTGATCCTATCTTACTTCAATATAACTGCTTTTGGCGGTTTTATTGTTGGTTCATCATGAATATTACATACTCCAAATCTGGTTGGATCCATATGATTTAGAATCTGCTCATCAGTAAGTTTTGCATTGTTATCATAAGTCAAGGCATGACTCACAGAAATGAGTTCATCTTCAATCGAATTTGGTATAGGTTTCGTTGATATCCAAGCTACATTCAACACATTCAATGGAAAAGTGATTGGTGTATCCAAGGTTCGATCCAATAATGAAATCTCGCTCAAATCTGACTAATTATCTTGTTGACACATATATCCTGCTGTACAATCAATCATTGCGAGAGCTTCATTCTAGTTGACAGTATCGGTTTGAGAATCGTAATGACCTCCCAAATTTTTATTTGATCGGTCACAAGTATGATCTGTTGTTGATGAATCATCATCCTCTTTTTGAACCACTGGTCTAATAGTCCAAGTTGCAGGATCAACCTTGACTGCACATTCACAATTTTCAAAAGTGATTTTCTCGATACCCCAGATACGAATTACTTGTGTGCAACTCGTAACCATTGGCGTCCCAATAGGACTCGGTAGACATTTGGTGCTTCTGGTAAGTCCATTACTACAAAAGTAATGACGAACTGTACTCCGACAATTCTGACAGGTATATCCTCAACCATTTCTCGTGGACGAATTGTCGTTTGATCAGCTAGCTTAATGGCAAAAGTTGCAGGTTTTATCTTTGTAAGGCCCCATTTTGCACATAGCTTTGTAGAAATCAGGTTAACTCCCGAACCGCCATGTATCACAACTGCTTCATTAGGAAATTGTCTATGCTGTATCGGTAGAGTGATATTTTTTTGTTCACTTTCCCAAGCTGCTCTGACATAGAGTACTTCATTAGATTTTTCAAATCCAGCACAAAGAAGTGGCTCCTGATGGATTTCTGGTTTAACTTGAGTTAACTTTTGCGCTAATAATTCTTTTGCTTTTGGCACCAACTTCAGGAACTCTCCCAATGAAATATTGATCTTATTAGATGAAATATTCATGAGCAGTTTTGTTTGCGGTGCTTCCGGTTCAGTCATCTTGAAGGGTTCTTCATGACAATGCAACTAATCATTCATATTTATATGTGAATTTTTCGGTGATTGCAATGGTGAACAAACTTCGGTTGTTGCTCTAGCATCTTCAAGCTCCTCTTCTTCTTGCAGATGTTTAATTCGCTGTCTCATATCTTGATATCTTCTTTTTTTCTGCATGAAGATTTGGATAGACTCCAAATGTTGTTGGTATATTGTTGGAGGGTTTGCGGATCCCAAGGCGACCCTAACCCTAGTTAATAAGTGAGAGGGATTTGGCACCCTACGTGTGTAAGTTCAACCCGATGATCACATAGTTATTTGATTGATTAGTTAAAAGTTAATAAAGGACTTTAGGCCTTTTTGCAGGACTTTTAATGTCGCAAGGCCTAAATGTCAAGTTAGTGAATAAAGTTGGGTTTCTCTCCAATTTTGATGGTTCTCACACTTTTTTAAATTTGAATAGAAAGAGAGGCAAGACTGGACCAATAGGATTCAGAGGCCACGGTCCTCCTCTCTACTATAAAAAGGGACCAACTCGAGTTTCCCCTGATGTTCATTTCCTCATTTCAATAAAGTAGATTGGTTTTCTTTAGAAATGGATTGATGACTGTCCTTGCTCTTCCTCTCTTTTCCTCCACTTCTCATGCTTCCTTTGTATTTGCTAATTGTTGGATTTGATCATTATTGGGATTGCTATTTCTTATGCTTTTTGCGAGAGAGAAAGGGAGAGAGAGAAGAGTAAGTTTCTATCATTGTTGTGAATTTAGGGTTAATGGAAGTAGGGTTAATGGATGTAGTGTTAATGGATGTTAGTGTTAGATCCTCCATTCATGTTTGAATCTGAACTATACTATCGCTCTCATGGAAACGAACCTCCGTGTGACAACTAACTCCGTCTCTTTGATGCTAGATTGACTAGATCTTGGATTCAGGTTAGGCAAGAAAAGAAACCCACTACAATTTTGGCGCCATTGCCGGGGAGCTACGCCAATTTTTCAGTTTGCAGCATGTTTGGTTGATGGTTAGCTTGCATTAGGCATCTTGTCGTGGCATGAATATTGTTAAATCTACATTTTAGGGTTAGTTTGGGATTGATTTTGCATGATTTGAGTGGCTTTGCTTGTTTGAAATCTAATCTTATTATTAAACATGGAAAGCTATTTAGATCACCAATCTTAAGATCCATTTGGATCTGAGATATCAGAGAAACTTGTATGGCTTTCAGCCTCGTTCCCCTATTTCCATTGGATTCAAAGGTCTCAAGGTTAAAGCTGCAACAGATTTCTTGCATGATATGCATGAAATGTTATAGGTGGCTAGGGATAGCATTAGATCGGCTCAAGATAGAGCCCAGTTCTATGCCAACCGAGGTCGCGCTACTCGAGAGTTTGAGATCGGTAATTGGGTGTATCTTAGAATCCCTAAGGACTCTAAGACACTTCAAATGGGAAAATGTCAAAAGTTATCTCCACGTTTTAGCGGTCCTTTCAAAGTTCTTAACAAGATTAGAAAGGCTGCTTATAGACTAGAACTCCCTGCTGAAACTAAGGTTCATCCTATATTCCATGTTAGTCGTTTAAAAGAACGACTTGGTGGGAAGATCCACATCTAATTCTAACATCCATTAACCCTAGCATTAACACTACGCATTCATTAACACTGCGATCCATAATAAAGATAGCTTACTCTTTTTCTCTCTCCATTTATCTCTCGCAAAAAGCATAAGAAATAATAATTCCAATTACATTCAAATCCAACAATTAACAAATACAACAAAAGCATGAGGGATGGAGGAAAAAGATAGAGAGAAAGGACATTTACAAATCCATTCCATAAGAGAACCAATATGCTTGTATTGAAATGAGGATATGAACATGATCTCCAAACTCAAGTTTGGCACTATTTATAATAGAGAGGAGGACCCTGGCCTCAGAATCCTATTGGTCCATTTCTACTCTCCTAACTATTCAAACTTAAAAAAGAGTGGGAACCCATTTCATATTGGAGGGAACCAATTTGAATTTTTGGTGGGAGTCCCAGCTTTATTCACTAACTTGACATTTAGGCCTTGCGACATTAAAAGTCCCACAAAAAAGCCTAAAGTCCTTTTATTAACTTTCTAATTAATCAATAAAATGATTTTAAGATCACAAAGATCCAAAGTCTATACTTGAAACTACAAGATTTGAACTAGAAACACCTCCAAATCCACATAGAATTTATGGCGCAGTTCATCAATGATCTTTAGCCAAATTTGGTTGCACATCTAAAAACAACTAGAAGATAGAGATCACTACTTTATGCATGCTAGAACTTAGAAATGTAGAACGATCTTATCATAAACACTTGATTATGACTTAGTAATGTCCCTTTTCATATAGCAGTAGTATAGTACTATACTTCACGCGTGTTAAAGCTAGATCAACCATAAATCAACATTCTACACATAGAAACTCAAAATACCAAGAGAAATACAACCCATATTTTCATTTGGCCACTTGTCCCAAACTTGACCTAATTTGGAAACTTCTAGATACTTCATCAAAAACCTAGAAATTCTAGTCTAGACGCAATGTACCAAAATTAGCCAATTAGAATGGGTCCAAATCCGACCTCATCCACTTATCTACTTGCCAAAAATTGTAGAAACACTATTTAGGACTTTATTGACAAATATGAAACTATCTCTAAGTTGTGATTTCATTTTGGCCTCCAAAAATGCCAATAAACCAACAAACTAGTTGACAAATTTTACAATATTGAGATTGTTTCTGAAGTTCATGTCTAATGATATCTTGATACTCTTCACATGGATCTTATACGTGCTATGATTAGGGGTAGGTCCTTCTGGAAGTACTCTAGTACTGGATCTAGATTTTGTGCAATCAATTTTGTGTAATTGGTAAAGGTGGCATCTATGAGCCTACAAGTTAAGTTGATTGCTAGTTCAAAGATCTTTAAATGACTTTCGTGAGTGTGTTGTTATACTCAAAACAATATATTTCCACTTCATATATGTGTATGAATATTACGTGAGTAAAAGTGGTATCTATGTATCTCTCTCCTAGTTAACAGACAAAAGTCTCCTAGTAAGCGTAGATTTTGTGAGTCTAGCTTTGTCATGTGAGCTTTGGAGCTGATATTACCGTGACTGGAATATGTAGGTGGATAGCTCAAGAAGCTATTGCGTTGTGGGTATTTTCTATACATAAATAAACAAGTGGGTCCCACCACTCAAAGTACTGTTGGCCAAACCTTACCTAGTGGGCCTCGCCATAGTACACTGTACAGTTAGAATAATAAATGCAAGGGCACTGGCGTCCGCTTGCGTGTGTAAGCTCAACCCAATGAGCACATTGCTAGTTGTTTTAAGTTGTTCCATAGAGACTTGGGCCCTAGGTGTAAATAAAACAAGTTAAAGGCCAAAGTCTAAGTTACAACTCAAAAAATCAGTTTTCTCCACATCTGTCGCCACCATCCATACCAATCATCCATCACTCTTTTGTTCCATCTCTATTTCATCTTCCATCTCCTCTTGATAGTGTAGCCCTCTCATCTGTTAAATCCATTTCTCTTTTATTTTTTCCATTCTTACTGGTCTATCTTTCACTTACTCTTTTCTCTTCACTGCAAAAAAATAATATATCGAGTTTGTGAGATCAGCTGCATTTCAATGTCTACAATGAGACAATTCAACAATACACCAAGCAAATGTTCGATCTGGTAAAAGATGTTGATCTATTGAGTCCGAAGACCATAATGCAGAACTTCTATTTTGGATTACTAAACAACCTCAAGTCTAGTATGGCAAAGTTTACATCCTATACTTCATTGGTGCATATCTATCAAGATGTTGTCATTATAGAAAATCTTATCATGAAGAAGAGAGTAGATCACTCCTATCCAAACGCAGAAATATCGGATGGAAAATCAAAAAATTATGAAGAGTTCATGCAAGTCGAGTAGACAAGGGAGGAAGGCTATGAATCATCAGGGAATGCAACAGAGTCAAGCCGGTCGAGTGCAGCAAAAGACCAGAAACCTTGCAGTTCAGGATTTCCTCAAGCTTATACTCGCATAGTCAAGTTTCTTGAGAGAGACGAATGTACATACTACTTAGGCGTCCAAGTACAAGATGTCCAATAAAAAATTTGGGATTCTTATAAGGGAAAACTACAGAACAACAACTTCGATAGCCAAATCCCCATGGGCATGTCTGTCTTTTGTCTGTAACACCATCATAGAAGACAAAATTGGTAGAATCTATCAAGCCAATGATAGCTGAGAAAGTCAAGAAATTGGCAACTGAGGAAGTCAACAAGTTCTATCAGGGCTCTTGGTGCAATCAATGCACAAATTCCTTAGTGATGAATTACAAGGGGAACCAATGTCAACAGAGCAATTTGAAGGCAGTTCAACACAAGATCCAAGGAAAAGTGCAATCACGCAGCCTCAACCGAGAAGTGCAACGACAAGGGGAAGACTAAGGTTTATGACTGTCCTTCAACAAGCAAGATTCAACCAAAGTCTAACTGTTTCATGATGCAATAGACCACCACATCAACGCCAAATCTGGGTATAACGGTACTCAAAAGGCCAAATTTGAGGAATCCAAGCCCAAAAAGACCAATTGTACAACAAGAACCAGGACCTACCATGATAATGCCTTGTCCTCAATTTGTAAGATGGACTATGGAGGAGAGTATTTAGGTTCAAGAATACCATGAATACCTAGATAGACAAAGTAGTCAAGTTGGAGAGTCTACGACATTGGGAGCAATTACGTCAATCTATGAGGAACAATATCAGCAAGATTTATTTTGGGATAATCTTATGGAATGTCTCGACTTCCCCTTTGTCAATAAACAAGGTTATCAGGAATGGCCACCAGACTCATATGGCTATTATTGAAAATCTGGCAAGTCCACGTTCTTGCTGATCGCCATCATCCAATAAAGCCTCAAGATTTACGTAAGCGAACTCTATCCACGCTTTTTCTGAAGCATTCATGTCCCACCACATATATCTAACCATCACAAGACTTGATCTTATCTTAGAGTGCACAGTTTCTATCCGCTATTGTTTTGCGCTCATCAACAACTAATTTTTTTTCTGAATCAATACTATCTTCTTATTGCGTTCAGTATATGTTAGAATGCATGCCTCTTTTGTATTGCTTTTGTAATTGATAGAAATTGTCTGAGAATTTAATACTTCATATTTGGCTACGTAATCACTTAGTATCTAGCGATTTCAAAGTTGGTTGCTAAAGATTGAACGTGATTCCAATCACTACTGCTTTGTTCAATTTTTGATAGGCGTAGCCATGCAGTAGAAGTAGGAAGTTTCCGCTACGATTATCTAGCCTATTTTCGAGATGGTATCAAAGCATTTCACTACTTCTTTATCTGATTCTTACATGATATCAGAGCGAAAGCTCTAGTACTTGATATCTTTCGCGATATCAAATTGATATCAAACTCTTTAATTCTTTCCAACCTTTCAGTATCAGAAACTTGGTTTCTTATTATTGGGATTATAACATCTTAGCGTCATCGATACAATCGACAGACTAAGTTCTAGATGGATCTCAAAGTAAAGTCGGTTTCATCGCAGACAACCTGAATGGATCCAATTATCATTTGTGAAAATTTAAGATGAGGACCTTGCTAATCGCCAGCGAATTCTGGGATGTTGTCACAGGTACAGAAGTAAAACCTGAAGACGACGACTCAAAGTGGAAATTGAAGGACTTTTGCACTTATTATCCTCAATAAATCATATACACAGATTGGACACATAGCTGAAGCTAAAACATTAAGAGACGTTTGAGACATTCTAAACTCACTATATGACATGATGGACGTAACTACTAAGTTACATCTACGAAGGAAATTCTTCACATTCAATATGTCTGTTGGTGATTCACTTCAGAGTCACATTAACCAGTTTAAGACTCTCTTGCAATAGATGGCCGCTGTCAGATCAGTCATAAACGATCAAGACACAATCATGACATTGCTTTCAAGCTTGCCCTCTACATATGAGAACTGGGTGATGATCATATTGACACACTCAAACTTACCTCTTGCTAGAGTTATCACTATGATGCTACAATAAGATAATAGAAGAAGTCACGACACATCGTTTGCTTCCTTCTCTCAGGCTCTATATGTCAACAAAGGCTCTATGCGACAGAAGCAGAAAAGCTCCAAAAAGGCTGCAACGAATCAGAAGTCGACTCAAAGTCAAGATCAATCATCGAATCCATAGTCAAAGAAGAAGATGTTTTGCAGGTATTGCAAGTGCAATAACCATGAAATCAAGGATTGTCGAATTTCTCCAAGCGAAGAACGCAACCAAGCAATCTGATCAACAAGCAAACACAGTCTTATCATCTCCTCAGGTCAAAGTGGATGAAGGCGCATTTATGGTCAAAGATCAAAGCACGTTTTTGGATGATTCATGGTTTCTGGATTATAGAGCAATTCAACATATATGACCAGTTAACGTGAGATCTTCAACTCCTACACACCTTACAACACGAAGAAATTTGTTCATCTTGGTGATAATAGTACTCACACCATTGAAGGTGAAGGTATTGTAAGATTGCGATTCCAGCACGATCAATTCAAATTACTATCAAAAGTCTTATATGTTCCTAAACTCTCTACAAATCTGTTATCAATGAATAGAATTATAGATTTAGGTCATAAAATAAAATTTGAATTTGATCAATGTAAAATTATTGATAGGAGTAATAAGATCCTTGCACTCGGCAAGAGGCAAAGTTACTTATATAGATTGGCACACTGTTATTGTAAGTCTAGTTCAGCCTTGAAAACCTCTATTTTAGTCAATAAAGTATTGTTATGACATCATCGCTTAGGACACGTGAATCATGCATCTATTCTGAACATGTCCAGACAATCCATGGTTCTTGATCTCGACTACCCTTCTGGTAAGGTCAATCTCCCTGTCTGTCATAGCTACATTTTTGGAAAGCAGGCTAGGATTCCTTTTAGATCAAACGATATGCATGCGGCAAGAGGTCTACTAGATGTTGCTCACACAAATATATGTGGACCTATGCAAACTCCTTATTGTTAGATGCAAAGTATTTCATTACCCTTATTGACGAGTTTTCCAAAAGAACAGCTGTTTATTTTATCAAACAGAAGTCAGAGGCTTACATTAAATTCAGACAATTCAAAGAGCATGTTGAGAATCAAACTGGCAAACAAATCAAAGCGCTGAGGTCAGATAATGGGGGAGAATACATCTCCAACGAATTCAAGGAGTACTGCCTCAACAACGACATTGAGCAACAATATATCACCTCCTATTCACCTCAGTCAAATGGTCTTGCTGAGAAAAAGAACAGAACCCTAGTCGAATTGACAAAGTGCATGTAATCACATGTGACACTTCCAAAGTCCTTTTGCGCTGAAGCTGTTTCAACAACAACCTATATTCAGAACAGATGTCCTACTAAAGGCCTCTCAAACAAAACACCATTCAAAATCTGGGCAGGTACCAAACCTTCTTTATCAAACTTACAAGTTTTTGGATATACTGCTTTTGCACAGATACCTCGTGATATCAGGGAAAAGCTCGACTTCCAAAGTATCAAATGTGTTTTCATTAGCTACACTACTTCAGATTAAGCCTACAAGTTGTTCAATTCCATCGAGTCGAAGATATTCACTAGTCGGGATGTCATCTTCATCGAATATCAGTTTCAAGACCTCAAAGGAAAGGGTAGTTTCCATGTAGCTGACCTGTCAGATTCTCCTGACGCTTTGAACTTTCCAGTTTCGTAGACAACTATTCCCATTGAAGGTCCAAGCTCTTCTACTTCTGACAAACAACGAATCAACAACGGGTCAGAAGATGATGATGTTGCAGTTCAGCAACTACAGTATGATAGAAAGGATCAACTTCCTCTATTATCCAAAAGATCTTCAAGAACCAGCAGACCACCCAACCGGTATATCGACGAGTCTACAACCTACCTTGTTCAGGAACCGATGTCTGTCAAAGAGACACTTAGTCAGCCTGATTCCAATCTCTGGAAAGAAGCTATGGATAAAGAGTATTCATCTCTTAGCAAGAACCAGACATGGACGATTGTCGAATTACTTGCTAGTAGAAACGTAGTTGATTGCAAATGGATTTTCAAAGTCAAGTACAACGCGGATGAAAGCATCAACAGAAGAAAGGCATGACTTGTTGCCAAAGGATTTTCTCAGGTATACAACGTCGATTACACTAAAACTTTCAGTCTAGTAGTCAAGCATTCTTCTATTCGACTTTTGCTATCATTTGTCGCTATAGCAGATTTGAAAATACATCAAATGGATGTATAGACCGCATATCTCAATGGAGTTATCGAAGAAGATATTTACATGGTGCAATCCGAAGGTTATATTATCGAGGGTAAACACAATCATGTGTGCGAACTCCATAAGGCACTTTATGGCTTGAAGCAATCTGCTTGAGCATGCTTTCAAAGAATAAATACTTTTCTTATTGATCACGGCTACACACCTAACTCTTCAGATTCAAACGTCAAGCTAGACATAGCTTTCACAATCAGCTCTCTCAGTCAGTTTATAGCTAATCTTGGTATAACACATTGCAAGACCCTTATCAGAGTCATGAGATATCTTCGAGCTACTATGGACTTTTGCATTTGTTATGGAGTAGTTGACAACGACAAACTCAATTTCCTCAGTGGTTACACAGATGCGAGTTGGGCAGGCGATGTAGACACTCGTAAATCTACTTCCGGATTTACATGCTTCCTCAACAATGATCCAATTTCTTGGAACAGTCGCAAGCAATCTTCGATAGCTCTATCTTCCATTGAATCAGAGTATATCGCAGCCTCTCAAGCTACAAAGAAAGCAATTTGGTTGAGGAACTTACTCCCAGATATCGGTCTGAATCAATATGTCTCGATGACATTATTTTGTGATAATCAAAGTGCCATCGCTTTATCATCCAGCCCTAGATTTCATTCCAAGAGTAAGCACATTGAACTGAAGTATCATTTCATCAGAAGCAAAGTTATGAACGAAGAGGTCAAATTACAGTATTGTAGAACACAAGATATGACAGCTGATATTTTTACCAAAAGTCTGGATACACACAAAAGATTCTGTGTAGAACTAAGCTTGAAGATCAAGGCATTCAAGGATTTAGATTAAAGGGGAGTGTTGGATTATTCCCCTTACCAATTGACTAATCGGTTTTAATTTTCATTCGTTGTTTATCCAATTCTACAAATTTTTCCATGTTTTTACAGTCTGTAAAAATACACGGAGTTTTACCAAAGTATCGCTTTTCTCTCTCACTTTGGTTTTTTTGCTTTTTGCGAAGCTGTCGCCTGTCAGGAATCTCGTGTAAAAATGCAGTGTCGCTTTTCGCATTTTTCGCCTATCAGGATTTGTGAGCAAATATGCAAAGTCACATTTTCCCTTGACAAAATGTCGCATTCTTTGCTTTCTCCAAAGTGCCTCAAAATACTAAACACATATCTTTGGTAAAGTGTAGGGCAATCCTAAATGAGATTTGAAGGCATTGTCTCCTTTTTTTGCATTTTTCGCAAAATTTTGACACTGTCGCTTTTCGCAACAATGTCGCCTGTGGCTGTTTTAGTATGATTTCTATAGAAGTAATAGTATGGTTTATTTATGCAGACAGAACATTTACGGCCAATTTCACCGCTTATCAACAATCAATGACAACGAACCAGATGGATGCCAATGGATCACCAGCCAACTGGCGATCACAATTGACGACCTAATTTTTTAATATAAATAGTTGTTCATATTCATACAGTTTTGAATAATTATCAGAATTATCAGAAGAAGCATTTGAATAGTTAGCTCTCTTTCAAGCCTATGAGCTTGAACAGTCCTTAGCATTCTAAGTTACTTCTTAGAGTTGTTTTAGAGATTGCTATTGCGCCACTGCTTATCAGCATTGTGCTTAATTCAGACTTATTCTCAATTACTCAGAGACAGCTTAGAATGCGCGATTTCTATCCGCTATTGTTTTGCATTCATTAGCATCTGATTTTATTTTCTAAATCATTACTATCATCTTATTGCGTTTAGTATATGTCAGAATGCATGCATCTCTGTTATTCTTTCGTAACTAACAGAAATTGTCTGAGAATGCAATACTTCATGTTTGGCTACGTATTCACTTAGTATCTAGCAAATTCAAAGTTGGTTGCTAAAGATTGAACGTGATTCCAATCACTACTACTTTGTTCAGACGTAGTCATGCACTGGAAGTAGAAAGTTCCCGTTGCGATTATCTAACCTATTTCCGATAGAATTTTGTCACTATTATAAGCTCCAACCTTGTCTTTTTGTGAGAGAGAGAGAGAGAGAGAGAGAGAGAGAGAGAGAGAGAGAGAGAGAGAGAGAGAGAGAGAGAGAGAGAGACTGTAAAAACACGTAAAAAATTCGAAAAACTGGATAAACAACAGATAAGATTAAAACCGATTAGTTGATTGGTAAAGAGAATAATCCAACAAATTTTTCATTGCCACCACTCTTCTTCTTCTATAATGTTGTAAACACAACGATCAAATCACAATACAATTGCGTTAATAAACACGTAGTCTCTCTCTCTCTCATTTTTGGAAGTGTTTGAATTGGCCTAAAAATTGAGTAACACAAGTGTCGCAAAAATTAAAGTGATAGTGTCAAGTTTTCGTCTGTCAAAAATTGTGAGAAAAAATGTAAACTGTAGCAACAGTTAGTCTAAAAATGCAAACTGTTAAAAAACAATTCATTTTTTGCAAGTTTCATTTGAGAGATTAAAATTGAGAGAAAAAAAAAAGGTTGAAATGAGGAGTTAGATTAAATTCCAACACCCATCACTCTTATTGATCATTTGTAGATCAAATTAAACCCTTTTCTCTGAAAATTGACAAATGTAAATTTGAAAATTTTCATACTCTAATAGAATTAAAATGTAATTTTATTGAGTGTTAAAAATCAATAATAAACTTCATTGTTACACTTCTCAGTTTATGTTCACAATGCACTTTATTGTTGACAAGTGTTACCAATTGTAAATAGCTACCCAGTTACAATCAAACGCACACTCACAACCTACTTTCCCAATACGAGAAAAAACAAGTAAACTCACTTCAACCATCACCATGTCCATTCACTTGCACTTCCTACTTTCTCCTTCCACTACATTTTCACCACCTTCACACACACACCACCACCATCTCTTCCATCATTCACCCAAGGTATAACAATGAGGCTCAACATGGCCAATAGTGTCTTACTATTTAATAATACCACACAACGCAACAAGGCCAATATGGCCCAAAATTATGGTAATGCCACAAAAAGATTCTTGGTTTTTATAGTTCTTTTAATATATTATATCTTTTCCTTCAAATGATACCATGGCCACTTACCTTACAATTTTGCTATAATTTACTTTAGATTTTTCAAGTTTCATGTTAGGCAATATTCATAGCCACATTCTCATTACATCTAATGTCTTCCACCACACAAGCTATCAAAAAAGACAAATTGCAACAATTAAACATAGCATTTGTCAAAACAAACAATCAACTAACACATAATGCATCCAGGAGTTCCAAGGGTGAGGCACATGGGCACTAGCTAATCAAGAGCTACAAGCCAAGGCTAATACAGTTGATTAATTGACCCAAAAAAAATGGATTCTTTACAAACTGTAAAGTGAGGATTGAAACTATTCTCATGGAAGATGCTAGAGATACGTGTTGAGTGGAAAATGTGCCTCCATTTGAGATGAAAAGAAAACTGTCGAGCAATTAATTTTCTGAATATCATTAGTTCTTGTGAGAATGCTTAATCAAATAGGTTTGAGATGGTGTACGCCCAACAGTACTGTGAAAAAATCACTCAAACATGCTGGCTCTAGTTTATGTCTGAATTATCACATATAGATAGATTAGGAATGTTTTCACCAGGAACCAGAGATTTGACAATAAACTAGAGTTCAGACAAGATCCTATGTGAAGATCCCATCAAGTTGCTTAAAGAAGCATGCAAATGTTTCGTGCCTTCTATACTTGCTAAACAAAAAGAAATGGTTAGAGTTAAAAGAATATTGAGGCTCGTCACGAGGACTGCAAAAATGATCAGAGATTGTCTTGATCTCTAATATTCCATAAAGATGTACTGCTGTTAGATTGGGTTGGAGCTTATATTTGACGAAAAACACAAAATTTACATATGATCTTTTGATTCCTAGTGTTGATGGAGTTTAGAAGGTGTCCCCAATCACACTAAACTTGGATAGTGCGATGAGCTCCCTCGTGGGGAATCCATAGAGAATTTATCAAAGGACATGTCCTTGATAAGAAAAGCTATGTAATGAAAAATTGTAGCCTTTGCATGTATAAGCTATTATGCTACTTCATCGAATAAATGGTTCTTTCCAACTCTAATGCTTCTGGTATTCTGCATTGAAGGATGAACTAACTGTTATAACTGTAAAGTTTTGTACCAAGAATGATGAACTTACATCAACCCTAGTTGGAGTAGATTGAGAAACTAGTATTCAACTCTTGGGTGTAGACCACAAGCGAGAGAGAGAGAGAGAGAGAGAGAGAGAGAGAGAGAGAGAGAGAGAGAGAGAGAGAGAGAGAGAATCGTGTTAATATAAAGCAAATTCACGCTTTTGAGGGAGAGAAAGAACACATTTGAGCCACACATAAGTTTTTTGAGGTCATCAGATGCAATCTTCTGCATGCCCAGATGACGATAAATTTACTGCCTGAGATTTCTGAATAAATTAACTGACAATCTATATCAATGGCAGCTGACTCAGCAGCATTGTTCTTCCACGTCTATGGCAAGCTCATTATGGTTATTAGTGGGATTAGAATTTTGCAAAGCAGACATCATGCTTTGAGGAAACTTCTGAGGAAGCTCCATTACCAGATCGCCAGGAGGACACTGCTGTTGAATGGCAAGGCCCAATGCATAACCTTGAGCTCTTGCAACAGGCAATGCAACAGCATTTCCCACCTGCACATATCTGTCACATTTTCATGGCAATTATTGTTCTGTCAGCAAAGTCTTTCAAGCTGAAATTTTCTGCATTTACTGTGCAAAGATTAAGACTTTCTTATTGACATCAGCATAGAAGAATCACTAAATCTCTGAATTCACTAACAATTGTTGCTTTTAATATCAGCTAAGACTTTTAAGCTGCTGAAATCTCCTGCACATAGTGTGCAAAGATCTAGACTGTCTGCATTTACTGTGCAAAGATTAAGACTTTCTTATTGACATCAGCATAGAAGAATCACTAAATCTCTGAATTCACTAACAATTGTTGCTTTTAATATCAGCTAAGACTTTTAAGCTGCTGAAATCTCCTGCACATAGTGTGCAAAGATCTAGACTCTCTGCATTTACTGTGCAAAGATTAAGACTTTCTTATTGACATCAGCATAGAAGAATCACTAAATCTCTGAATTCACTAACAATTGTTGCTTTTAATATCAGCTAAGACTTTTAAGCTGCTGAAATCTCCTGCACATAGTGTGCAAAGATCTAGACTGTCTGCATTTACTGTGCAAAGATTAAGACTTTCTTATTGACATCAGCATAGAAGAATCACTAAATTTCTGAATTCACTAACAATTGTTGCTTTTAATATCAGCTAAGACTTTTAAGCTGCTGAAATCTCCTGCACATAGTGTGCAAAGATCTAGACTGTCTGATTGGCATCGGCACAGAAGGATATTAAATTTTTGAATCTGCTCATGATCTATTGTTGCTTTGAAGATAATCTAGGGCTTAACACAATTACGTCACAAGTATAATCCACCTCTCTTTTACAGGGCCAAAGAGCTTGTAATAGTCTGGAAACCCTTGCAAGCGGGCATTCTCTCTGATTGTAAGGACACGGTCCTGCTCGGGATGAAGGATAATCTGTATTCCATGAAAGGACAAGAACTTATCATGCAAATGCATATCTGCTCCTTTCCTCACAGACCGACTGTACTTAAGCACATATGGACTTAGAAAATTCAAGAAATGACTATTACCAATCAAGCCTAGTTCTGCCTAAGATCAATAAAAATTGATTAAAAGCTTGTATGCACAAATAATTGTACTTGATTGTGCGGTTCAGCCCTCCCAACAACAGTTGGTACCGTTTCATCCCACCAAAGGCGTCCAAATGGTCTGCAACAATCAATGCACCAGTGCATTGTCAAAGCGCAAGGCCAAGAACCACCAAACTAATGCATTATACGGTCTCTTAATAGCCGTCATTGTCCATTTCATCCTGTCATTGTTCATTGATTTTTAAGTTTTAGGAAACAATTAGTTTTTTAAGTTTTTCTGAAAAAACTAGCATTTCGAAATTTGTGTTCTCGAACACAAATGCAGCAGAATGCATTCCAGTGCATATATATATATATATATATATATCTCAAACATGCGCGTCCATGTCCGGGCGTCTGACGTGTCCTTTTTTTAACCTATTTTACATGCAAATTACACTTAAAAAAATTAAAATTAAAAAGTGCATCTGGGTTGGACGCATCCACCCCGGAGGCGCGTCCGCGTCCTCGTCCGGATGCACGTGGGTCCCTACCTTGGATATATATATATATATATATATATATATATATATATATATCAACCTAATCTATACACACCACATCTATCTTCAATTTTCATCGAACATCTTGATGCATACCCAACTAGTTGGAAGAAATTCGTTCTTTAGTCCCTAAAAGTGTTCAGTAACTCACTCAACATTGAAGCAAGGAAGGTTTATGGTTTATGGCACCTACCACACTAGCATGAGCAATAATTATTGTCTTCATAAATGTTTAGAATCTACTTTACCCTCAACATTATTATCAATTTTCATAGAAGGACCCAGATTGGAGCAAGAAAAACATGTTAAATATAGCCAAATATGAGCATCAACAGATGCTGCTGACTTACTTCAGTGAACGCCCTTTCATGAAGCTGATAGCATAGTCTGGAACCTAAAAGCAATCAGAAACATAAATACCCAACACAATAGATCCATAAAGCAAATCCGAAATTGTTGCTGCAAAACTGTAACCTTCAACTGGGAAGATCTTACCAGAGGCTTTCCTGATGGCAAATATACTCGTTCTGCCTGTTGGTCCAACTCAACCGTGTTGTCTGGGCGGACAATCACCCCCTCCAAGTCCCTGAAGTTTGCTCCCTACCCCAACCAAGAGCGTTTCAGCTATCATTGTCTATATTCAACAGGTCACAAGGACTTGGGGCTAAAACAACAATGAAGAAATAGGTAAGGTAGTGATGATTAACATAGAACCTTTCTTTTTGGGATCTTGCACGTCCTTTGATTATCATCAATATTCAACTCTAAAGGCCGGTGATCTAAAAGTTTCTGCTTTTGCTTTTTACTTGTCAAAGGAGTTCCCCCAGTCAATACTGCAAATTAAAAGCAGGCAGAAAGTGCCAAGAGTTACTTTGTGACGTTGGACTCACCAGAATAGACAGATCCTAGTAAAATCAGCAAAAACCAGCACTTATGGCCAACAAGAACCAATATCTGTATAGCCAACTAATGGTAGTTTTATTAACAAAGAAAGCTTATCGATTGAGCGCATTCAGTTTCTATTAACGTCCAAGAAAACTCAGTTTCAGCACATCTGAAAAACTTAATTTTGTTTGGATTTTGAAAGAATAAAAAAAACTTGTCGATTAATAACTGCTCAATCCCTCTTGGAACAGTTCTCAATTAGCTCTTCATATCATTTTGAAAGAATTTCAAGCTTGTAAAGAATGGCACCTTCCTTTGGTGCACGTATATATCGTTGAAACTCAGTCTTTGCAGCTTTCTGATAATCCATTTCGTCCCGTCTTTCAGAGTTTTCAACCTTAACAAAATCCCAAATGCAGTTTATGCAACATAAGCAGTTGCTCGGCCAACTATTAAAAGAGATTCCTTTCTAAAGAAACAAATTATTTTCCTAATAACTATCTTTGATACCCCTGGCCAAACAAGTCTAAGGTCTTCTCATGCAGTTGAGTACAAATTGTTGCAAGAAGAGATCTGGAAGCAAACAACACCCTAAACCCACAGGAAGAGAAAGTCATAAGTGCAGCAGCTCAAAAGGAAGTATTAGGTCCTGTGGTCAGCTACAAGTACAAATAAATTGTTTCTTGTAGAAACTCACTCACAATTTTGCAACAAAAATGTCAACTTTCCGTGTTATATATTTCATATGGTTGAAGACACTTCCAACTTTGTGCCAAACCTCATTCAAGTGCTCTACTGGCTAAAATGAATTACGTAAATTACGCAGCATAATATTGAAGGCATGATGCTACTTCAGAGACTCCAAAAAATGGTGTTCATGAATTTCAACTCATGAGGTTTTCACCTTCAAGCACCATCATTTACCACAGACAATGAAAACCATAAAAATTGACATGCTTCTTATTCAGACCCAATATCAACCTTCTGGACCAATTTGGCAGTGACTTTTAGCTAAAGATCGACCACAATTGCTTTTGATAAATCATAGAAGCAAGCACCTAACTATCACCACTCTCTTACATAGTTCTGATATGCAAGTTGGGGAAAACAAATCCCTGGCATATCTTCTTTGAACAGAAAACTATCTTGAGAATTGGATGCTTACAGCTGGAAGATCAGAAATTGCGTCTCCAAGAACAAGGGCTTTCTGAAGATGCGGATGCTGTGTTTCATCATACGCAACTACATTTCGCTGCAAACACAGAAGTTGAACAAACAGCTAGAGGTTCACTAAAAACAGACTGCAAATACTATGCATGGCTGCACCTAAATAATAGCTAGAAACCACGTCTAAAACTCCGTGTAAGTTCACAACATACCTCCCAATCAGCTGGAATGTTGCCCCTAATAACAACGTCATGAGTTGGGAGAGGGAAAGGAGGCAATTTCTGCAGCAGGCAGTTAGAGCCCAGTCATTGTTTTGCAGTTACTATGACAATACTAAATATCAATCAACATCATCAATCAGTATCAATGATAAGGCATTTGGTACCATCAATAAGGTTTGATATGATAAATTCACCAACGTAGCAAAAAATTTCAGACCTCGTTTGGGCAAGCTCCCCAAAGGAAAACTCGCATACGAAACTGTGGAAGGCCGTAGCAACCAGCAACCATTAATCCGAGCTTTGCCTATAAAATAGAAGAACATTCAAACAATAAGAACTCACTTAATTTAGTCAATTTTATGATTTCATATTCTTTCTCAAGGGCATCCAGCTCCATATGCCTTAAAGCAATATTTTCAAGATGCCTAACAGAACAGACAGATGAGATGGCCCCTGTTGCAAAAGCCCAACCTGATAATGCATGTTCACAAGTCGACTAAGTGCATAGCGCCCCAAGACTCCACCACAGAATTTAAGAATGTCAACAACATTCTCCATCACAAGGAATCGAGGCTTCAAGAAGTCAACAATATCCATGTAGACCACCATCTGATGATTTCTGGGATCATCTAGAGGAGCAATTTTATTGCGAAAACGGTTAAAACCACTGGCTCCTTGACAGGGAGGGCCTCCACAAATTACATCAACATCACCCTGTACAAAGGAATACAAATGTTATTAGCTCAAATAAACAACAGGACGTGTTCTTATTTGCAATTTCAAGCAAAAATTACATTTCACAAAGTTATGATGTGTAACTTTCACAGCAAGCAAAGCTTGATATCATAGGTTTATCTAACTAAGGATCGTTTCAGACATGGAATGGCAGCAAGAGTACCCATCAACGAGGCTGGCCCACATTGTTCCATGTTATCAAAATGGGGGCTCTCTTTGTAAGACTACCCCTGGAGTTGCCCAAGATGTGGCAGCCTCATTACCTAGCAAGTTGAGTGGCCACTCAATGGCACGTAATGCATAGTTGCTACATTTTTTAGACTGCTTAAAAAGCAGAATGGTCAACCCACTGTTTTCAACAATGATTATATTTTTCAGATGCAAATTCTATTTCATAATGGTCCTGTGAAAAAAACTCAGCTTCAAAAACGTTGATTATGTTTTTCAAATTCTACTGCATAATGGTCATGTGAAAAAGCAGCAACTATGCATTACGCAATGGAATGAGCCGGTCAGAATGTCATCTGCTCGGCTCATTCCATAATACTTAAAGGGATATATATACTCCGCTCAGCCAAAGGGACATATATACTCCCACATGGAAATTTTCCAAAGGTTGGCAAATGTAAATGTGGCAAATTCTGGAAAAATACAACGGTGTGCATATATTTAAGTTGCCACGGCCCTCAAATAGGAAGTGGAACAAAGGCAATGGGCAAATTGACACGTCTATAGTCTCAATCCATCCCTGAGAGATAACTGCCTCAAATTAATAACTAACTCCAAACAGCTGCAGTCTCTTCAAGTTTAACACCAATTTCAGAAAGTAAAGTTACCTAAAAATCTCTAGGCTTCTTATGTCCAACGTTAAGAGGAAATGATTGTTTCAATGTCATGCCAAGTGCTTGTTTCTCCTTTGTTCTTTAAAGGTGCCTCAAAGAGCAGATTGTACTTTTGCCACAATTAAGCCTTCTGTCCAAAATTCAATGTGAACATTTAAATATTGACACCTAGAGGCTACCACTTAAATCTTCTGTTCTCCAATTCCAAGTTCTAATCACTAAATGTCTGTCTACAGGTAGTGAAAGGTTCCAGTGCTAGGTTTCACTCTCAAAATGGAAGTCAACTTCTGTCATGAACCCTCTGACAAAAGGTTTGATTGCTTCTTGGTTTCCAAGGAGAGACTTGAACCTGGGACCAAAAAAACTTTGAATGTCAAGCTAACCAACTGAGCCAACCCCATTGGGCCAAAAGGTCTGATTGAATCAACAGCCCCTGTAAAAAATTCTAGATTTCCTTATAACGATGCAGATAAACTCACCTTTAGCATTACTTAAGAAAAGTCCCAACGCCACTGGCCTTCCTCTGAGGTCCGGCTCCAGCCCTCAAGCGAAGGCCCAGCCTCAGAGAACTGCCAACCCTGGGCTTTCCTTAGCCCCCCTAAAAAGAATTATTCTGATTGATCGTTGTGAGTTGCAAGTGTTGCATAACGACGAGCAAGTGCATTTTATTTCAACAAGAAAAAAAAAGCAAATAAAAGGGTTTGGTTAGGCATTGGGTATGAAGTCTTACAGGAAGAGGTAAAACTTTCTTGTTCCTTCCTTCAATCACAAAGTCTCGAATACGCTCCTGACAACTCCTGTCAATCAGTTGACAAGCATTACATCAACTAAGTAGCTCCTTGCTACTTCCAAATCCTCTATTTTTCTACGTACATCTACTTCTTCTTATTGATTATGTAGGTGTATCTAGGACATGTAGCTAATGAGTGAGATAGCAGAGACAAACAAGATTTAAAATGAAGAGCATACTCTAGGCCATCAGTCGGCTCCCATGTATCTTCGTCCTCATCATACCCTTTCCAACGAACCTGTGAATGCAAAAGCAGCAGTGTGATATTATTAGCCACTAAAGTTGTCGATTTTGTGAACCCAAGACATGCAATTAAATGTATTTTCTATACTAAGCTAGCAAAACTGTAGTAGATGCATGCAAGTTCTTAGCGCAATCCAAAGAACAAATTAACAATGGAAGAAACATTTTTCTGTCATTGCTAACTCAACTGAAAGCAATACGATGATGGAAAGTAGCTACCTTGAATTCCAGTCCCTTTTTGCTGTTCTCACTGGAACCAACCCATCTTATTCCAATAACCTTCTCAACTTCATACTCTCCGGGTTCAACTGTTTCTGATTCATCTTCGCTTTCTTCTTTCTTGGTCACATCACTTGCATCTGAATTTTTGGATTTCTTGTCAGCCTTGAAATCCAGGCTATCTTCGGGCTCTCTGTACTTTTGGCACAACTTTTGCCATTCTTTTAGCAATGCTAAGAAATCTTCAGCCGCCTCGTTACGTACCTGCACCACAATCAAGCCAATTATCGACAGCATGCAAGCATCAAAACAGCCTGTACCCGTTGCCAATAGGCATAAGAATGATGATACTAGATGATAGAAAAATAAACGCACCTCCGTTTCGGGATGGTTATATCTTAAACTCTTGCATGCATTCTCGTTTAGATCGACTGCCCATCTCTGCAAGATTCACATGCTAGCATCAATATACAGCTCTCATTGTCTGAAAGATTAAGCCATACTTTCATGACATACTCGAACGCTATGTATACTTTCCTAGTTTACGTTCTAAAAGAAAAAGACCTCTTCTCCGAAATTTAAAATTTCTTTTGGCTAATTTCATCATGGAGTCACCACACAATGATAAACCTGGAAGTCCTAAAAGAGATGTTTTGGTCTACTATCTAGTACCACAGAGTTCTGCAAGCTTGTAGTTTGAAAGATATCTTAAGGCATTTCAATGTGCCAAGACAATATTAGTTTAAGGCTGATCGTTTTGTACTAAACGTCGGAGCTGCAAAGAGAATGCTACAAACAGAGTGTGCCGTGTGCTTGAACCTACTGTGACTAGGTTGACACAAGCCAGTGAAGCTCCCATGCACAAACCGGTTGACATGCCTCCACATCCTGCGTACAAATCTAACAAACTAAGTTGATATTTTGAGACAGAGTTCTTTTCACAAGTTGCTTCACTGTCAGACTTTTGATCTGAATTAGCAGCGGTTGCATTAACATCATCGCAGATTGTAGATGACTCATCACTGCAGGTTGATCCAGCATCTGCAAAGGAATAAAGGCAAATTAACACACTTACGCAAGTAGAGCTTTTGCCTACAAATAAAAAACAGGGGACTCAAAATAATATTTACCATTTAGTTGGAAACAATATTGACACATCAACAGAATTTCAAATACCTGCAGTTAGATTAAAATAGGTCGAATAAGCATAATTATAACCCATGTCAAAATAGTAGTCACACGCAGGAATCGACCTTTTCAGCTTGTTAAAGTTTTTCTGCAACCAGCAACACTTGTTAGCAACCCTTCAATTATTATACATCAACACCTTACCATGATCAGGCAAGTTACCCAAAAACCCATAAAAATTTGCACAATCAAAAACAACCAAAACAGGAAAAGCATAACGCTAAATGACTATGACAATCTTATTCTTTGATGGACAATTTGTTGCAAGTGGTAATCGAAATGTTTTACTACGCTGCTAAAGCAGCAACGACATGGAAAAGCTGTTAGTAGAAGTAACAATTTGGGTGGTAATTTTTTGACTTAGTGGGAAGCTCTTAGTATGGGCAACAATGTGGGAGGTGATCTCTTGATTTAAGATTTTCTTCACCTGGGAGCCTAAGCTTTTATACATCTGTACCGTGCTATCTTGCTCAATGGCAGATATAGTTCCATCTCAGTGTTCTCGTCTTCCTGCAATGTAAATCTTTGCCTCCTCTCCCTCTACCTTTTGTCTGCGCATCTCTAATCATCAACAGGTATTGTGGCCATGCACTGTCCATAACATTTTCCCCCTTTGTTTTGTACAATCGTCTGAACTTCTCTTGCCATTGTTGACTGTGCTTCATGTTCTGCCATTGCTGTCTGTTCCATGACCAAGAAGGAAGAACTGTCTGCTGCTGGCCTGTCACTAAGATCATCTTCAATCAGCAAGTTGTGGGATGCAGGCTCTTCTCGAGCCTTCTTGGTGCTTGGCCATCGTGGCCTATTTCATACAATTTTGCAACAGTTGGTGATTTAATGACAGTGTTCCTTCGCATCAACAAAGCTCAGACATGGAAATGCCTGGGAGGCATTGAGAAGCATGTACCAGACAGACTGTGACCAATCAACTGTATTTACATAAGAAGCTCATGATGCTCAAGATGCAAAAGGTGAATCAATATTTCATGAATTCAAACCGGCTAGCTTGATTAGATTCGGGAAAAGGTTCAAACCCTTTTTTTTTATTGTTTTCCTATCGGGGGGATTCTACTTGAATTTTGTGGCCCATGGGGACTAGTAACTTAGTAAGTTCCAACTTCTAACATTAAACAGGTTACATTGGAAGTCATTGAGATGAGCGAAACTGTTTGACAGATAGTTGCAATTAAAAACTAGTGTAACATTCTCTCAATGAAATGTTAGGGAGAAAAGAACCAACTAAATATCAGTAGTTGCATTCAGTAACAATTTTAGTCTACAATATGCAACGTTATCATCTCAAATTGATTCTGAATTTGAACCTCTATTCCAACATGTCGATTCTTTGAAAATCTGAAATCCCCCCCCTGTTATTTCCGCTTTTCTTGCGAGATTTGAAAGAGATTAGGGGTGTTTTCAAATCATTTGTTAGGAGCTTGATACAAAGTTCTAGTCCTTTGTTTAACGATTCAAACAGCCTGGGAAAGATGAAAGATTCTTTGGTCTAACCTCAAATCTTCACCACCATTCGCAAAAAAATTGTGATCCTTCTCATCTATCCCTCTGATTGTCACTAATTTGGGTCATTATTCTGGTCCCTGGAACAATTAGGGCCAGAATGCCATAAGGCCAGTTCCAACCGGTTCCCCGGTTCGAACCGGCTCCAAACGGTTCGATGGTTCGAACCGCAGTTAGATGCAACTAGACTAAATGGCCGCAGCTGTCCAGCAAGTGACAGAACGTAAGGTTGTATTGTTCAATTACCAAGATCGTAACCATTTGAATATCTGCAATGTAGTTCTTTGCCCATCTTTCTCCATCTTACCTCTCCCTTTTCTCCAATGTTCAACAATATAGCAGGTCATATGCACCTAATACTTTACAAAAAACTTCTCAATAGTCACAGTTTGATATAGCAAGCCTCGGGCATAAATTTAGCAAAACTTGTAGAATGGCTTTGTGAAAAGATCGTACTTATAAAGTTGAACTACAAAATTCTCACATCTAATGACTGCACGAGAGACCGTTTTAGATTAGACTTCCATCACTATAAAATTGCAAGTTAGAAATTTACCAACGCATGAGAAACAAATGGTTTTAGCAAGTAAGCCCATGTGATATACTCTTGAAATTATTCGTAGTCTGCTAGACAAGGTAGTGCTTACCATGGGTGACACCTGTACAACTTTAATTTTCCCAGTAATACATTCAAGAGGATTATCATCCTTAACTTCAGAGTAGAAAATTCGCTTTGGGTCATGTTTCTGTGCTTCATCTTTCCCTATTGCCTGCATTAACAATACAAATTAAGAAACAAAATTATGCAAAGTACATAGTACCAATGTTGTATGCATACAATCCAAATTGCAATCCAAATCATGTTCCGGAATTCCCATTTGGGGAACCCAAAACTTGGAGAAAACAATCTGTTTTTTAGAAAATTTCAGGCCTTCTTTCGAAGTCATTTGAGTTTTATGAGTTCCTAAAAAAGGTGAGTTATCTGAAAATAATTTTGAGGTTTTTTGGGGTTTCTTTTGACTTTAGGTTTAAAATAATCTTTCTTTTGAAAAGCATTCCGCTGTCCGGAATGCTGACAACACGGAACGTTAATTCTGGATCTCAGTTGCAGTGTTTCAAACTACATACTTTGAACAACTGTAGTAAATGAACCATCAAAACAACATAGGTTTATGTTATCAGCTTCCATTGACGACCTCACCGTGTCCTCAGCTCGGAAGAACCACTGGGCACACAACCACAAACTTCCATCTACCGCTTTGAAAAACTCAATGATCCTTCCCAAATAATCGGACCCACCATCGGACTGCAAAAATACACAGAAACTTGAATGGTTCAGGAAATTGAAGCAGTCTGGTAAAGATCTGGCTTTAATGCACTTATATCGCTCCTTCACATTTATAAAGCTGCTCGCATAACTAGCAAGTGCTACAAGAGTTTAGAACAAACATTGATAGTCACACAGTCACCCAATTTGTATGAGACGTTGTCAACCAGTGCCTGCAAATAGTGAGCAGCACACTCAACACTCCCTTCTGTCTCTTCAGCTCTGCAAAGAAACTTGGAAGTTAGAATATGTGATTATAAAAATTGGAACTTATCAGCCTATATCAGGTTTTTAGCTGTGGTCTATAGTGTGCAAGAAGCACATTGTCAGTCTTGTAACATACCAGGTTCAGGTTGACACGTTCCCAGACAAATTCACCGGGATGAAACAAAAGCCATGGACCAAAGTACTTGACAAATAAAGCTTTCTAGTCAACAGTTATTCGAGATCGCAAAATACAAGGATTGGATTGGTGAGTACGAGTGCAGCAAAACTGTTTTTTCTCTGCTTGCAGATTCTTCAACCAAACCTATCATGTTGGACTTCACTACAATGTTTGTTCGTTTGGTTTGTCTAATGCGATCTTGGCAGCTTTACCCAAAGTGGACAGTCTGAGAGTGGTAGGCTAATTGCTAGCACAGAAAGGACATGAAATATCTGTCTGAAAGAGATAAGTTACCACACTATCCCAGTGACGGCTAGGAAAAAGGATGAAGTTACAAGATCAAAAACTATATTTTAAATAGCAAAATTAAGTCTCAATGTAAGCAATTTACGAATCTATTATCTTACCCAGGATCTTCTGAAGTCTTCCTCCTTTCAGCTTTCTGCATAGCCACAATGGACAAAATTTAACTGGTCAAAAGATAGTGAACACCGTCAGCTCTGAAATAATGAATGCTTGTTGAGAGTCCAAGCACATTCCAATCTCAACAAAGTGGACAGTCTGTTATGACGCAATAGAAACCAACTCTCATCCACAACACTATGCTTTTCGGTGAAGTTTATAAGATATGTGACACTAATACTTCTACTAAAAGAAGAATGAATACCAACAACAAGACATCTTCATTCATGAGACAATCCATATTATCAACCTATCTGCAGTAGGCAAGGATATCTCACGGTTATCCATTGGCATAATAATAATGAATGCCAAACTAAGACGCCATGCTTTGGCAATATAAACACTGGTGCATAAAAGGTATGGGCGACTGCAATAGGCTGGAATGTAGATTTAGCTTTTTCAGAAACAATAATCATAGTGATGGAATGAAAATGCTCAAATATATCTTCGGAACAATAATTGCCTAGGCCAAACTTACTCTGAGAACATGTTTTGCTACTCAGCTGCTCTGCTTGGAGACACGAAAGCTACTTTTGTCAGTAGGCAGAACTTTCAGCATGCACCTTAAAACCGGGAACAGCAAATTGCTGAACAAATAGACCGTGTCGATATGAAACCAACAAAAAATTTGAGCTAAAGCATGTCATAGAATGAGGATGTAATAGAGCTCCAAATGAACATTTGGACTTCTTTTTCTCTGTGAGAACAAATGGCTTGCAAGGAATCACTGCATGCCTTTTGATAAGTTGCAAAGCTGATCTCCCACAAACTGTGGATTGACTAGAAATGACAGTTCCATGCTCTTACGAAACTTGGAAGCAAGA
>MU834482.1:0-46616 GCA_029204225.1 Diphasiastrum complanatum | reverse complement strand
ATTTTCAGACATTGTCAGAAAAGCTTTGTATTTTTTCAGAGTCGGCTGTTTGCCTTTTGCAAATTTTCGGACCATGTCAGAAAATCTTTGTATTTCTGCAGAGTCGTTTTTTTCTTTTTGCAAATGTTGTGACCTTGTCAGAAAACCTTTTTATTTCTGGAGAGTCCCCCTCATAAAACATTATCCACGATGACAAATTCAAGGCACTATGCACACAAACTATGCGTGGTCTCCCAGGTAGGGGTTTTTGCCGTTTTACAAATTTTATGACCGTCAGAAAACCGTTGTATTTGTGCACGAATTTTGCGATCCTGTCAAAAAAATTTGTCTCTCTCCAAAGTCGCCTTTTCCAATGTGCGAGTTTTGTGACCCCCCCTCAGATGAATTTTTGTAATTATACCTTCAAGTTCTTCAAGTAGTTCAAGGCATCTGTGAAAAATTTGACCCAGAGAAGAATCAAAGCTCTATGTTCTGATGGAGGGGGAGAAATACATCTCCACCGAGTTCAAGGAATTTTGCAAGGCCAACAAAATACATCAACAATTCACAACTAGCTATCACCTCAATCCAATGGTGTAGCTGAAAGGAAGAATCGGACACTCATCGAAAGTGCCAAGAGCATGGTGGCCCATGCCTCTCTTCCAAAGAAATTTTGGGCAGAAGCTGTTACTACAGACATCCTATTTACAAAATTGATCCATTACAAAGGCCTTGAATGGCAAGACACCTTATGAAGTGTGGACATATCAGTCGCAAATGATTCGCGAAAGGCAAGACTAATTATTAGTCGTCAACAACTAGACTAATAATAACTCGCTAAAAAAAATAGATTACCAGATTGAGCAAGAAGAAAAGTCAAACAGAATGAAATAAGCATAACAATATTGACGCAAATCTGAATCAGATTAAGTATAACAAAATATACATGTCAATAATGCGGTAGACCACAAGACAATAGCGGACGAAACTGCGTGCTCTACAAAGCTAATTCAATCTGTAAGAGGAATGAACCTTTATAGACAAATAAAGAATCAATGCGCAAGGCATCTACTTCGTCTATATCTCTGATAAGCTTCTGATGCTATATTTACACACACTTGTTCTCTTGATCTCTCTCATCAATCAATCTGAATACGCAAATGGTATTCAGTATATATATACACAATGTTACAAGTGTGCAGATGAAGAAAGTACAAAGTGGAAGCTTATAGCGGTGGTTGACAATCCTTCAAGCTATTATTTGCATATTCTTCACACCTCTTAAATCCAAATTTGGTACTTTCTTCTCTCACATTCATTGTCTCCCTCTTAAGGATATGTCTTCTTGCTAAAATCACATAAGAGACAAAATAAAGTATAGCATGATTTTCATACTGAATGATATCCAAATGTATGTTTCATTGCCACTTATTGCCAATTTTAAATAATGAAATAAACAAAAACATCAAGTAAAAAATATAAGCAAGTAACTTCCACCATGATTCTCTTTTATAACTCTGTAAAATAGACTAAACACATGTTAAATCATTCATATGAGTGAGCACATGCTTGGCATCATCATATTTCATCTCATTGGAAGTGAACTCTAAAAAAAAAAAGCTCCTTTTTGCACCAAGCTTCCATGGACTTGAGATTTGGGTGTTCTACAATCTCTCCTTTTGAGAGACTTCTCCTTGCACTTCCATCACATCATGACTAGCTCTCACACAAACATCAAGCGGCCCATTATCTCTAATACCTTTGGATTAATTCAATTGAAAACCACAATAATTACAAGTTATATACTTGATTGGGCTTAGTAGCCCATCAATCTAGAGCCTAGAGAGAGAAATAGAACCATAAAAGGAACGGTTAATGTTTGTCGTATTCAACTCTCTTCCCCTCAAATATATAAAGTTTCTACTTTTAAAAAAATGATAATAACACTCATGGATGTTGGGGGTATTCCCAACAAAGTGTAAATAAATAAAATCGTCCAATAAAATGTGTTGCGAGGGCATGGCATCCTGCGCGTATAAGCCCATGGCCCAATGAGCACGCAAGCTTAAGTTGTAAATAAAATAAAATAGACTTGGGCCTTTGAATGAAAATAAAACTAGAGGCCCAAAGTCATTTTTAAACTTAAAGGATTACTTTTTAGAGTTGGGTCCAAATTGGGACTCACATAAATCTTGTGAATTTCAATGTACTTTTTGTGGACCCTTGGATCAAGTTGGGTCCAAGATGATTGGATAGGATCAATGTAAATATCAGCCAATAGGATTTTGGGGCAAGGGCCTTCTCCATTTTATAAAAAGGCACCTTTTGTACTCTATTTTCATGCTTAATAGAGAGGAGGAGACTCTATCATTTTGAGGGCTCAAGCATCCTCAATTGCTAATCACCCTTGCTTATGCTCTTGTTTTGATTGCTTGTTATTTCGATTTCCCATGCTTTTTGGTTTATGCTAGTTAAGGTTTTTCCATTGAGCATTTGAGCTAACCTCCATCTCATCTCTCTCTCTCACTCTCTTCTCCTTTTTCTTCTTCTTCTTCTATTCTATCCTCTCTCTTCACCCAAAATCATGATGAAGTTAGTTTAGGAAGAGTAGAGTTAGAGTGAGTAGTGTTAGTGGAGGTAGAGTTAGATGCAAAGTAGGAAACTAACTAAAATTAGCATCTATGGATAGTTAGGTACCTATCCAGTGAACACAGCGAGAGGGCTATACTACACAAGATCTTTGACCCTACAGTGGCGCCGATGTTGGGGATAGGTTTCCACTAACTAGTGTAGCTGTATTTTAGCTATTTTCTTGCTTTTTTGAGTAGTTTTAGGGAGATTTATGGGTGATTAGAGTTAGTTTTTTGTATTTTTTTGGGTTTGGACTGTTCACAGCTAGTAGAGGAGGTGTGAGAGGGTAGAGGAGGCCCTGAACAGTCTCTAAGGGCTTGAAACCCAAACCAACCAGCCAAAAAACCCAAAAAACACACCAATCTGCATTTTGGAGGGAAAAAGAGCCTAAATTCTCATCAGATTTTTATATCTCCAAAATCAGTGTGAATTAATCCTTGCATGACTGGCAGCAGTTCCAGGGTACTGTCCCAGACCTGCATAGAAGCCTGCGAGAGTTAGTTCCAAGCAGATTGCAAAAATCAAAGAAAAATCATAAAAATTTCAAAGAACCCTTGGAAAAATCCAAATCTTCACCAGAACTCTCGCAGAGCCCTCTGAAGATCCATCTCAGTGAGACCAGGACACAGAGAAGCTTGCGAGAGTTAGTTTGATGTCTGAGTGTCTGTGCAAGAGTTCTCAATGAAAAAAAGACAGGAAAGTACCAAGGAACCCTCACAGACACCAAAATTTTCAGTTTCAGTGGGCAAGAACTCTCGCAGAGGATTTTCTGAAGTTCCATCTCAGTGAGACCAGGACACAGAAGAGCTTGCAAGAGTTAGTTTGATTCCAGTGAGCTAAAAATTGGATTTAAGTGCCAAAAGTTCACTAAAAAGTGAAGATCCAGCAAATCCTTCTAGTAAGAACTCTCGTAGACCCTCTCAATCAATTCAGAATGATAATTTTCATCAGTGATAAATCCTGCAAGAGTTAGTTTTGAGATTTGGTGAAGATCAAGCCAAAATAGTGGTTATAGTGAAATTTTCACTTCTTGCGAGAGTTAACTCTCGCAAAGAATTCCATAGTGAGATCTGACCCAGATCCAGCTACTGTGATCCTTGAGAGAGTTACTTCCCAAAAATCTGAGAGATATCAAGTTTTAGTTTGCAAAAATAGCTAAAAAACCCTCGCACAGCCAACCCTTGCACAAGAGAACCCTCGCAGACTAGATCAGTGGAAAGATCTGCATCAGATCTAGCTACTGTCAAAATCTCAGGTCAATTAGTCAAGGAGTAAGAAGATATCAAGGAAAAACCTTTGTAAAAGGCCTAAATTTCACTTCCGGTCGATAAGATTGATCAAATCCTTTTGATCTAGACTGCATTCCACTGTACAAGCAAGATCCAACAACTTTGGAACCCACCATTGGATGAATCTAAGATCGGGATGATCAATAGCAAGAAGGTTAGCAAATCAAGCACCACACCTTCCCAGATTAGCAGTTGTGCAACAAGAGGCAAAACCGGAACTAGCACCAATGGATCCAATGGGCCAACCCGTACCTGTCGCTCCCTTGCAAGCAGTCCGGAGAGCACCTCGGATGGAAATACCAAAATATGACGGATCATCAGATCCCATCCGATTCCTCCATATCTACGAGCAAGCTTGTGAAATCTACGGCGAACGGACACCTACAGAAAAGCTGATGTTGTTTCCCATGTCCTTATTGGCAGTGGCTTAGGATTGATTTTTCAACTTGTCAGAGGAAGAAAAATCTACTTGGGAAGCGGTTAAAGCGGCTCTCATTACACGCTTTAAACCAAGAAAGTTCCTGGAAGACCCATTTCTCTTGTTGAGCAAAGTCAAGATGGGAAAACGAGAAAGGATCAAGGACTATATTGAACGGGTCAAACATCTACGATCTGAGTGCAGTGCAGCCCTAACTCCCGATCATGCGGTGATCATGTGGTTCCTAGCCGGACTACCACGAAGCATCAGAAGAGAACTGAAACGAGGGGAGCAGTATGCTACTCTACAAGAAGCTATGGAAGATGCCATCAGGGAAGAGGATGAGGGATTTGACGACGAATATCCATCCACCCACACTCCTACTCCTTCGATCGCATCATCATCATCAAACGCATCCGCTCTATCCATGGAACCGTTGTTGGAGCAAATGACAAAATTACACAAACAACAGATGGAGCAACTTACGGCGTAGTTTGACCAAAAACTGAAAGCCTTACAGGGAGCTATAGCAGTAACGCCACATCAACCGGAACCAAACCAGCTGCGATATCTGCAACGGGAGAATGTATAGTGTTCAATGTGCACGCAAAACCATACAATGAACGAGTGTCCAGTCCTAACGCAAAATCTGAGACTGACAAATAGATTCTGCCATCTATGCAATGCAACATCGCACGATACGGCATTTTGCCCGTTTAATCCCCGGATTGTTCAACAGAGAAATCCTTATTAGACTTCTTATCCATATCATCAAGGGGCACCCAACGCGGCACCAAGGTACGACGCACCGAATCAACAACAGCGTATGGCCTTACCTGGACCACCAGGGTCAACCAATCAACAAGTGGCCTATGTAAACCTGACAGCAGTGGAACTAGAGATTCAAATGCCACCTCAACCTAAGCAGCATCAATGGTACGGACCAGATGAACCATTTATGGATCCTGCCATAAATGAATATGTTCCAGCCTATGCAGCTCAAACTCAACGTCAAGGCAGAAGAAATTACGGCTGTGACGGATGCGGCGAAGGACACAGAATTGTGGAATGTCCCTACAAGGGCAATATACATCCTTTTGCCGAGAATGCAATTATGGACATTGTTACAAGAATTGTCCATTTAAACCCGGAACCAGTGCACCTCTCAACTTCATTGCAATACAACAACCAGTAGTTCTAGCAGGGATGCCATCACAAGGGCGACAATTCCACGCTCCGGTGTTAGCTGTTACGCGAGCACAGAAGAGGAAAGAAGTGGCTCCCTCACCACCACCCTCGGTCACTGACGACCAACCCTCAACTTCAGCACCATATCCGAATGTGAGGGAAGAAAAAAGACAGTACTAGAAAATACGACACTGGGTACAAAAAGCACAAGCGGAGGAAAATGAGCAAGAAAGGGACAATCTCACGGAACCTCCAGTTGGCGGCGAACAGGAACCGCAAGCGGGCTCACCACTGCACACTGATCAGAATGATCGGTTGCACCAACATGAACCACCTTTTCACATGGTAGAGCCCGAGGAACCACACACTGAAAGGCTCACACTTTTACTGTCAAGCCGTGTTAGTTTACCACTCGGAGAACTACTACGGATTGCACCACAAGCGAAAATCCTTCTAGCTGAATGGGCCAAAGCAGATGAGGAGCCAGTAGCGCCTGAGCCCATATATTGTACGGGCTATGAAGAAACAAGTAACGTCCTCCAGATCGGGGCAGCATGGGAAAGTGAGGAACACAACATCACTTTGCCAATCAAACACAAGAGATACAAGGACGAGGCAACAGTAGTAGATCGAGGATCAGGTGTCAATTTGATCTCCACTACTTTGTATGAAAAATGGGGTTTACAAGGGTTGAAACCAGCAAGATTCGCCATCAAGCTGGCAGATCAATCCCGTGTGAAACCAAAAGGTGTAGTTGTCGATATCCCTGTAAAAATAGCATGCATGCAGTTCGTGATCACTTTTGTGGTCATGGATATACCTGAATCTCCAACTGCATATCGTGTGTTACTAGGAAGACCCTGGTTGAGGACTACGCAAGTAGTACACAACTGGGGCACGATCACATAGACATAACTGTTAGGATAATAAAATTATTCTCCAAAAATTCTCCCCGTTAAGGGCAGAATAGGTAATTCAATTCTCAACTGTCGATTTAGGTAGATTCGCAAAAATCTCCTTACCGAATTGACCATTGATTTGATCACAGCAAATCTTGCAAAGTCACAACACCACGGTTGTATAAAGCCATGCATTCGACAAAATGCACCAAAACCCTTTGCAAAACAAAAACTATGACAACAATGCAATCACAATGTTATCGGCATGCACTACTCAGTGAACTAACTGATAGACATGCGACAAGGTCAGGCCCACTCACCCATGCATCCGCAGAACCACAAACCTCAAGAACAAATAAGTAAAGGCCTATACTTAAGAAAAAGTTTTTCAAGGGTAACTCAAACCCTCAAACTAAACCCTAAGGGTTCCACGACCCATTCCCCATGTTGCAGCCGTTTCTTCACAACAGCTACATCGCGATGTTGGTTCGGCCTTCTACTCCTCTCCTGCAGCCATCTCTCACTTTGATCAACGTCCCAAACGCGACCCTCAAAGGAAGAGAAAGAGGTTTTTAACAGTCACAGATCTGTCACAGAGAAAACGAGGGATTGTCCTGATCATCGCGGCTTCAGAAACAGAATAATCCAGATCCACCTGCGGCTTGCAAGCTCACAGAATCCGCTCCCACATAATCGGCTAGCATTCACTTTACCATAGTTGCCAATCAGGCTCCAAAAAAACGCGTTTCTACACTACCATGTGGCATCTCTAACAACAACCTATAAAAAGAATAGGACTGTTTCCAGGCTGAGAAGACCTGACGCCATTGACAGATCAACTCGCACTTTTCCAAAGGGATTCACATACAGAGGCAATGCCTAGATTCTTACATGCAAGCTTCCAAATGTTCCACCCATCATCTGCAATAGTTGTTTACATGTTTCTGTCTGCTGCAGGTTATCCCACATAATGGATATAGCTTCCAAAGAAGTCCTCAGCAGACTAACATCATTAACGGGTGTCCAGAGATCACCAAAGGTTGAGAACCAGTTTTGGAAGAAGGATTCCAAGCTTGTTTCTTAGGATTCATACACAAGGTTTCAAAATTGCATGCCAAAATCCTTATCTATTGATTTGAAGAAAACTTACAATATCCTTTGAATGTTTGTTTCAGATTGCATGAAACACTAGAGGAATAGTCTAAAAAAACCATAAATCCTCACATGCAATCCATAAACTCAAGATTTCCAGCAACAGTCAGTTTATTCCTTCAGGATAAATTGATTCCTCACCAATCTATCAACAAACATCTTGCTACTAATCTGAATCTAAATTGTCCAAACCATTCTAGATTCATGTAAATTTTTCAAACAAAAAAAAGCAGATTTAGACAAAGAAGTGGATCTACTCATGCAAATCATTCTACTTCAAACAAAAACTTTCTCAAGGCTTCAAAAAATAGGAATGATTTACACACTAATCCACAGCATCTCAATAAAATCAAACAAGGAGAATCCATCCGGGATGTGAATCCAAGTGCGTTCCAATTCCGAATTGATGTAGAACTAGTCTCCATCCTATCCTAAACCGCATCTTAGTCGGGCTCTGATACCAATGTAAACCACTAGGGAAAACCCCTAAGATGAGGATAGGAAAACACAAGAGAGACTATGGAGCAAAACCACCCAACCAAACCTAGATCTCTCCTAGAGAATCCTCCTGGATCTAGCCCCCAAGCCATGCCATGTGATAGCAAGAGGAGAAGAGCTCTACAGGTAACTTAGACCAAAGTCGTCGACGGAATAATCACTACCTCAATATATAGAGTAGGATCCTGTGCATGAACCCATGCAATCCCCATGCAAGTCAACTATAAATTGATCATAGCTCTTCATGCATACCTCTTGTCTATATCAGTCACACGTACATGCACTACTCCATATGTCTCAATTAGGGTGTCTGGGTCCTCTCAAGGTCATTAGTCACCAACTGGCATTGATGTGGAATTAAATCTAGGCGTGACCAATAATTTCGAACACTGGAGGGCCGGTCTACCATATCAGGACTATTCCATGTCCATAACTGAATATGGCCGTAACAGATGCTGTCCAATTTTTCTCTGAAACTAAACTTTGCATGCAGCACTCCCTATTCCACAGAATAGGACTTGTTGTGAACCAAACCATTTCAAGAATGGCTTTACTGGCTCCTAAACCTGCAACACACAGTTAGTTTGCTGAAAAATGGAATATGAACTTGTAATTCCATATAAAATCGCCATGCAAAACTTGTACATAACCCATCAACACTCACAACAAGTGGTTAGTCCATCTCTGCATCTATTCTTGTCTTTCTCACCGATTTTAAAGCAAAACCGGTTCCACAAAAAGCAATAGACAGCAAATAAGGGAATCTCATAAACCACTTTTGTAGAACAAGAAGCCATAAGGGAAAAAAATCCAACATAGTTTCTAAAGAAACTGTTGCTAGAAATTAAGTCCACAGTTGTCTCCTTGGTAAATGACTATTTCTATTTCAAGATTCTTCCTGCACGTTTATTGATCGTTGATCTAGGGTCAGGTGAAACCAACCTAGATTTTACGTTTGCTCATCTGATACTTGCAGGAATCACAACTCAGACAGCCAAATTATTTGAAGAACGTCTACAACGGGTTTTCGGCTAATCTCCAGCAAAGGGTAACCAATCCTATCATATTTTCATGTTCTCAAGGACTTCCACGAATAAGCATTTAGAACAGCTCTGTAGAAATACATTACCTTTGTGACAGTCTGCAAAAATACTCTAAGTGTCACAACAGTCTGCAGAAATGAACTATGTTTTTAACAGTGTCGGCTTTTTCGCATTTCCCTAAAATGTGACACTGTCGGCTTTTTTGCATTTTTTCCAAAATGCGACAGTGTCGGCTTTTTTGCACTTTCCCAAAATGCGACACTTCAGCATAGTTCAACAGTTTAACTATTTTTCAACAGTGTCAGATTTTTCACATTTTCCCAAAAAATGCCGAGAGAGAAAATTCTCGAAGGTCATCTACTTTTAAGAGTTAAATTGTTTTAAGAGCACTGCCAGCTTTTTCGCAAAATCTCGAAGAGAGAGAAAATACTGAAGGTCGTCTATTTTGAACGAGGAACGAAGTGAGAGAATTTGCGACATCCTCGTCCGCGTCAACATTCTCTGATTTGTTGACCGTATATACCATGTATAGTTGTCACGCAAGCCAAATACTTCCAAGTACAACAACTTACCTAATTAGGTGACAAACATTTACTGTCATTAATACATGGATGAAATCTATAAATGGATCATCCATGCACACTCTGCGTGGCGCTCCGTCCATGAGACGAATGATTTTGAGCCTCCTAGTTACGCCATCATTCTTGTTGTAACTACTATTTTGCTGTGCTTCAGTGTAATATAGTAGCAACACGCTTTTCTATCTGTGTATAATGTAAATGAATGCTTGTTGTGATATGAATACACTTCATTGTTGTTTGATCACACTTGTTCACTCACTCTGATCAGAACATGGACGTCTACGACTCCTCAGTTTCTGATCAGACGATGGCTGTCTTTGACGCCTGAGGAACTTGCATTGTCATACTGCCCTTTCAATGTATTTCAAAATTGAACTTCTTATTGAATCTAATATCAAGTAATACCTCAAACCATTTTTAATCTCTTCGGTGGACTGTACTCAATTTTGGTTTTGTGAGTATTAAATTATAAGATCCTGTTGGGCACCAGAATACTTAAGCTGTGATTATACTTAGCATAAACATTCTGTTATATTGTTTTTGCATCTAGCAGCCCATTGTAGCGAGAGAACTGTTTCACAAATATTCATGCTCTCTTCTCCGTTCACATTCTCCATTCTCTGTCACCCCCATCAGATTGGTATCAGAGCATAGCTCATATAAACCGAGAGATTAAGTTTATTCTATTTGTATTACTATTGATATGTCGCACATTGGTAGCTTTTTGTCTTGATCATCCAACAAAGCTAGAATCATTGACAATCAACCCCTAATACTACATTTGATTGATCTAAACTTGAAAGTGTGGCACAAGCTTTACAACATCTCTACCAACAAATCCAAGAAACAAACCAGCAATTACCTGAAACCAACTTGAAGAATCAAGCCATTGAATCTAGATTGGCCAATCATAGGAAACATGTAGTACCTCCTCCCGTTAAAGTTTATAAAGGGGAAAAGAAAGAGAAGAGCCTACAAGTTAATTCATGGCTTAATGTTTGGAATATATATTTTGCCGCCAAGCGGTCCACAATTCTAGTTTGGTCGGTTTGGCTGTTGTTGACGTATCCCCATAGTTCTTTTTGGATTAGTATCATACTCATTTTGAATTTTCATGTCTCCGTAGAACTTGTTGATCAATCATAAATCCTTCCATGATAAAAAATAATCTAGAACAGCAAAAATAGTGAATTCAATTGGTAACTCGAACCTAGTTATCATGGAGGCATGTTCCATGGGTGTTATTATCATTTTTTTAAAAGTAGAAACCTTATATATTTGAGAGTTAGAATTAAAGTAGAATCACTGTGCTACTATACTGTGGGTCCTATCAGTTGATAAAGATCAGTTGGCCTCACCACGAGGCAAGTCGACGGGACACGCATCCCGCCAACGGCAACCTGGGTCATGCATGGGTTGCCTGAGTGAAGAACTATATGTACAGTGTAATTTCATTTTGAGAAATACAGTTGCTATGTGAGCTTGTTGTGGAGAGTGTTTTCTGTCTGTGTTATTGTGTAGCATGATCTATGTTCATGTTCGAAGCAAATTCTAAGTGGGTATCAGAGCCGTTCAATCAAATCTGAAGTGGCTGTGGACAGTCGCGCTGAATCTGAGGAACCATATACAATCTCTGAGGGAAGCCATACCCAAAACCAGGGAGAAAAGGGATAAGAGGATCTCGTGGAACTCGCGCGCGGCCAGTGCGAGGGAAGCCATTGTGTCTCCAGGGCACTAGCGGCTAGTGGAGAAGGTTTAAATGCGCAAAACCAATTTGAACCGAAAAATCAAAGCAAGCAGGTAACCTTGTCGATGAGGGTAAGATTGAAGACTCTAGCATCTGCATTGTCATCTATTCAAGATGATCAAGCATGGTATATTGACTCGGGAGCCACAAGACACGTGACAGGTAACAAGGATTGGTTCAATAGTTTGAAAGTGTTGGATAATGGAATGTTCGTTTCACAAGAAAATGGTGATGTGTGCAAGATCAAGGGGATAGGCATCGTTTCAATCCAACTACTTGATGGCAAAAGCAGGATGATCAGGGAGGTACTTTACATACCAGGTTTGAAGAAAAATCTACTTTCTGTTGGAGTCATTACTGATCAAAAGTTGAAAGTAGAATTTGTCCATGATCATTGCTTTGTGAAGGATGTGAACCAAAAGTTCAAAGTTATTGCGGATGGAGTAAGGGAGCCCAATACTAAATTGTACAGGTTGAATGCTACAATCAAGGGGCAACATGGACTTGTCTCATCCATTCCATCGCAAACTGAATTGTGGCATAAGAGGCTTGGTCACTTGAACTTAGCAAGCCTCAGTTTGATAAGAAAATTGGATATGGTAACAGGATTGCCTACCATAGAAGACCACTTGAAATCGATGTGCGAATTATGTGTATATGGGAAGCAGCATCGAGAAAAGTTCAATAAAGGTGGTGTTGCAAGGGCAAAGAACATCCTGGATTTGATCCACACAAATTTATGCGGGCCTATGAGGACCATGTCCTTAGGTAAAGCCTTCTATTTCATGACCTTTATTGATGATATGTCACGTAAGATGTGGATCTACTTCTTGAAGAAGAAACCGGATGCATTTGACAATTTCAAGAGCTTCAAAGCATTGGTCAAAAATCAGACAAGTAGGAAGATCAAAGTTCTAAGATCAGATAGTGGAGATGAGTACAAGTCTAATGACTTCAATGATCTTTGTGATCAATGTGGGATCAAAAGACAATTTACGCAAGCTCATACTCATGCTCTCAATGGTGTAGCTGAGCGCAAGAATCGTACGATTGTGGAAAGTGCTAGATCTATGTTAGCTGAAATGAAACTACCAAAAGATTTTTGGTCAAAAGCATGCAGTATGGTAGTCTATCTTCAAAATAGAAGTCCTACCATTTCCATACCAAAGATAACACCTGAGGAGGCATTCACGAAGAAGAAGCCAAAGGTGAACCACTTGCGAATCTTTGGATGTAAGGCCTTTGTACACATTCTTAAGGAAGAGAGACGTAAACTTGATGTGAAAGCTATCAAGTGTATATTCCTAGGATATGATGATCGTGTGAAGGGCTATAGATGTTTTGATCCAGTGGAAAACAAAATCCATGTAAGCCATGATGTTATCTTTGATAAATCCAAGATGTATGAAGATGAGGATGCTAAGAAGATAGACACATCCAGTGGGAAAGATGGTATAGTGAAAATACCTCCTGATGATGATCCATTTATTGATTTTCCAAGTGATGAACATGAGGATACATCTCAAGATACTACTACTCAACCTCAAGAGATAGGTTGGAGAGGTAGAGACAAACCTTTTGGTGCGAGAAGGATTGAAGTTGCAGGTGACAAACGCAAGGAGAAAGATGTACCGTGGGATACATTTTCACCAGGAAGCCGATCACCTGACAGGAAGCTCCCTAGTGGTTTGAGAGATTGTTGGAGAGCCGCGACATGGATGACTTTCTAGGATCATCTAGCTAGGGAGAGCTACAAAAGTCAACAAGAGAGAAGACACAACTGGAAAGGTATGAAGCAAATTATGCTCTCTTATCTAGCATTATTGAAAGCAAAGAACCTTCGACTTATGGTGAAGCAAAGGATGACGACATTTGGGTCAAGGCCATATGGAGTCAATTGCTAAGCATAGCACATGGGACTTGGTAGAACCACCAGTTGGCAAGAAACCCATTGGTTGCAAATGGGTATAAAGGATTAAGTACCATGCAGATGAAAGTATAGCAAAGCACAAGGCAAGATTGGTGATCAAAGGGTATGCACAAAGTAAAGGGATCGACTATGAAGAGACCTTTGCGCCAGTATGTAAGTGGAATACTCTACGTCTACTTGTTGCTTTAGCTTCACATTTTGGTTGGCCTTTGCATCAGATGGATGTGAAATCCGCTTTTCTAAATGGTGAGTTAGAAGAAGAGGTGTTCATGGATCAACTTGAAGGCTTTGTAGCGAAAGGACAGGAGAATAAAGTATGTCGCTTGAATAAAGCACTTTATGGTCTTAAACAGGCACCACGTGCGTGGTATAGCAGGATTGATGCCTACTTTTGTTCGAAGAGGATGGTGAGAACACATTCTGATCCAAATCTGTATGTCTTATGCTTTGATGGTATGGTTGATTTGATTGCTCTTTATGTTAATGACTTGATTATTACAGGAAATAATCAAGAGATGATAGACATGATCAAAAAAGATCTCATGGAACAATTCGAGATGACAGATCTCAGACTGATGCATTATTGTCTTGGAGTAGAGGTGTGGCAAAAAGGACACAAAGTGGGTTTAACACAGGTGAAGTATGTCAAAGAGTTGTTGTACAAGTTTAGGTTGCAGGATTGCAAACCAGTGAATACTCCTATTGAACCAGGTAAAAAGCTTTCTAAGCTTGATGAGTCACAGTCATTTGATGCTACATTGAATAGGCAGTTAGTAGGGAGCTTGATTTACCTTACCACAACTAGACCAGATATATGCTATGTTGTTGGTATTGTAAGTCAGTTTATGGCAACACCTACGAAAACGCATTGGAAGATAGCTAAGTGCATTTTGCGTTATCTAGAGGATCTTCAGATTATGGCTTGATTTACAGGAAGCATGAGGGTTTACCTGAGTTGTGTGGCTATGTGGATGCGGATTGGGGAGGTGACTATGATGATCGTAGATCCACCACAGGGTATGTATTCCAGCTTTGTGGCAGTTGCTTTTCTTGGTCTACCGTATTCTGATGGAAGGATCGGCCAATTGATGTTTTGAAGTGTGATCTTGTCCAGAGGGGTGTCGCATTCCGCCCATTTGGATCGTCGTGTACATGGCAGGAAGTGCGCATTCACCCGTAATTGTTGCGGACTTGTCACACAGGCCCTGATGCCCGCAGGGTCTCTTTCAAACAATTGTTGACGCCACTCTGGTTGTGGTTGGAGGGCGGGTAATGCTTGCAGCTCCTTGCCCTTTATTGTTTGAGCTGAAAACGATATCTGCCAGCTGCCTCTTGATGACTCGTGGGGATACTTTTATAGGAATTCATTTATTTTCTCCTCCACGGACTTTGGTCTTCGGAAGGCCCGACTAGCAGATATGGTGTGCGAACCTCTGGACGATGTGGCCTGTCCTTCCTCTTGGCTTTGGCTGGTACCTGTGCCTTGGCCTTGGTCCCGTGTCTCAGCACTCGTATCCGTTGGTCCTTGGTCTTGGCCTTTGGACCCTTGATCTTGGCTAAATCCCCTTGCTGCTTGCTGGCTTTGGTCCTGGCTTGTACTGGCCTGCGCAGTGTCAAAAACAGGTGGCGGTGGAATTACCACGGGGGTGGGGTGGGCCTTTTTCTCCATGAACTGTTGGCAAGCCTTGAGAGCTTGTTTGGCCTGGGCGAGCTCGTGAGTTGCGCTTGTCCAATATTTATTGAACTCTATCTAGTAGATGTTCAAGGTTTGGCTATAGACCTACACCTGACGCCGAAAAAGATTCATTTCTGATTCAGATAGCGGCCTTGAGTCTGGTGCAAGTTGAGCTAACCAGATGAGCTTTTCATTCTGTAGGGCCTTGACTTCCGCCCCCAGGCGCATATTCTCTACTTCCAATATTTGTAATTGCGCCTGGATGTGAGCAAGTCGTTGGGACGCTTCGGATTGAAGCTCCCGCACCTTCGTGGAAGTTCTTTGGAGAGGCTTTGGTTATAAAGATTGAGGCCCTCCTCCTTCTGCTGCAGCTTGGCAATCTCCCAGTGCCCTTCTTGTTCATGTTGCTAAGCTAAAATCAGCTCGTGCTATAGCTTTGTGAGTTCCACTCGCAGTTGTGTGTTGCTTGTGGCCAAGTGTAATACCCTGCTTTCCAAGATAGGTTTGGCCGCTACCGCCTCCAGGATGTATTTGCCCAGAGTCTGGTACGTCGTCGTTAGGTCGGTGGGAGCAGCCAGTTAACTAGCACTGGTAGGGGCTTGTGTTGTATCGGCCCCGACAACTTGTGGAGTTCTGTTATCATTATGTTCAATCAGGTTCTCGTTGGACCTGATGCCATCTTGGGTGATAGGATCAGCCCGATCTGGCGATGGTATGAAAACTGTTTGAACAAATGCATCATCAGGCAACGGTTGGTTGCCCTCGGCAACCTTTGATGGTGAAGCAGGTGGGGTTTGAGAAGCAACTGTGGAAATGGGGGGAAGGACGGTTTGTCCAAACGAGAGGATGGGAGGAACATAGGAGAATTGAAGGGTGGTGTGGAGTATGGAAGAAGGCGAGGATTGAGTAGAAAGGGTCTGACGTGGGGGTAAAAAATTGATGACTTGCATCCACGCCATAGTGTCGGGAGACAACTGAGAATCGGAGTGATTAAATGTGAAGGGAGGAACGGTGATGGTAGGAGTGATGGAGGATGTGATGGTGATGGACGGAGTAGTAGATAACGGAACAGAAATGGAAGTGGTATCAACAGAGAAAATGGGAATGGAAACAGAAACAGTTGTGGATGGAACAGAAAGAGGGGTAGTAACAAGAGAGACCGGAGTGGAGGGTTGTACGGAAGAAGAAGTGGCGGTGGTTGATGGAGTCGTTAGTGCGGTGGTGGTGGTGCATCTTCGGGTAGTAGGTGGAGATGAAGATGTAGAGGTAGCGCCACGCATTCGTTTGTTGGCCGTTGTGTCAGTAACTGCAGGTTGGGAGGAGGTGGATGCTTGAGATGGTGGATAAAGGTTAGTGCGGCACGATGGAAGACAAAAGAGATGAGCGACGGAAGTTGCGCACTTTCGTCTCGAGAAGTGCACAGGCAAAGTTACACGACATGGGACCTGCTGCAATACGGTCACAGTTGTTGGGTTTAATGGAGATGGTTAGTTCACGAATGAGGAAGCTATGCCAGTTGTATGGCACAATTGAGGGGCCAGGGAATTCCAAAAAGGATTCCACTATCTGACTCGGCAGCTTGTACTGGATTCTATCCTACGAAATGTTGAAATAACCAGAAAGTTATTCAACAGATGCGCAGCCGCCTGAATGACGGGTTCTGTGATAGCATCTATCAGTTAACCATTGTTAGTCTAGATTGGAAATTTTGGTGCAGTTTGGGTGACGAAAGGTTTGATCAGAGTTTTGGCTTGGTGATGGGAGATGGGCTGACGGTCACCGGACATAATGCCAATGGTGACCATTGAGTTTGCGTTAATCTTGACCTTGTATGTGGTACCTTGGTACAGGAAGTGGAAGCGTGTCTTCGGCGCTTCCCAGGTGGCGTAAGTGTGAAAGCAAGGCCCATGTTAATCTTAGAACTGAAAAGCGCCGGGAAAAATCCCATTGCCTCAAGAAGTGGGCCGGCTGTCTGTAGCCATGGTGGGATCAGAGCGTTAGAGGGTAAGGGCCAAATCTGTGTGGCCTTGGAGATTTCACGCTGGATCACCGGCTTGGTGCCAGAGTCTTTAGAGGATGAGGAGGCCATGTTAGCAGTGATGATTAAAGGTCAAAAAAGTAGATAGAACGGTGAAAAAGGTAAAAAGATGTGGAAACAACAAAAAACTGTGAATTACGAGTATCGGATGGCAAGAATTATAGTTCAGAGCGCAGACGTGGGTTTAGTATGAGCAAATGATAGCTTGTAGGAAATTTGGTCACAAACAGAGAACTTGGTAATTTTAGTGTAGATTTCAGCAGAGCTTTGCTCGCAAAGGTGACAAATGACTCGAATTCAGCCCTTATATAGCGGAATTTAGAGTGCGTATTAGGTGAAATCCACTTTCCCTTGCTCAATTCCACCCAAATTTTGGCAAGGACCTTCTTCACAAAATTCTAAGACCTCAGAGAAGTCCGCAAGAGTTCAAAAGGTGATTTGACGACCATGCAAAGGTTTTGCGAGGGTTCAGACTGTTTGCGAGGGTTCAACTCTCGCAGGAAGTGATCTCTCGCACAACTTGTTTCTGTGATTGGATTTTCAAGATCAGACCATGTAGGCAGGCTAATTTCACTGCTCTGATTCCATTTAGACACCTTGCGAGGGTTGGTAGGATGATCTTGATGCTCTGCGAGGTTCTGAAGATTCAGCTTTTAGGAACCCACGCACACACTAAAAAATGATGATTCCTCCATCAAGAACTCTTGCAGAGATTTTAATGGATGCATTTGGGTCAGATCTAGTGACTGTCCAAGTTTCAAGAGCTATCTCTCAGGGGATCTCCAAAAATCATGAAAAAAGTAATCTTTTGGAGTTTTTTGATAAAATTTTGAGATTTTCTGATTTTTAACTTTCGCAATCTAGCAATCAGCTTCATCCATGCTTGATCTAACTGTTGGTAGTTCTCTGGAAGTTTTGATGGACATTTGGTAACAGATCCATCAGTCTTTGGTAAATTTTGCCCTTAATTTGCCATAGTTACTGAGATCGACGAAGGAAAATCTTTTGCGCTGCCAGCTGGTAGCTCAATGGGCTTCACGCCCAACTGAAACGAGTTGCAACGACTCAAACTAACTAACTAGTTGATTGGCGTTAGCTAGTGATGTGATTCTATGTTTAGCTATCTTGTAAACTCCACATAGTGGAGGTATAAACGATCCTCTCTGGATCATAATAAAGAAGTGAATACAAAGATCTATAAGAGACAGAGAGAGACGTAGCGAATAGAGTAAGAAAGAAAAGACACCATAGTTGTGCATGAAAGTTTGCCAACAAGCAGAACACATCGATAGAGTAGAATGTCATTCTGCCAACGAGCGTGACACTGACGAATTCACTCTAAACTAAAACTGATAATTCAGTCACTCTATTTTCGTGCATCTTGTCTTGTGCTGTATATCATGATTGCTAGAATAGAATATGTTCTGTGATGCATAGTCGAGTGTCTGGGATCCTATAAGGGCTTTCGCACAAAAGAAAATTAAAAGACAGAAAATTGTTCGCGATAAAGATGACGAAGTGAGGACGAACACGAATCAGTCCCACGCACGCGCTCCCGCGACACTGGATCCCTCAATGGAATCTCTGATGCTAACATAATACAGAAAAAATGCACTCAAAAAATACAAAATTCTAGCCAAAACTCTGGTGGCAAACTGATAAAATCAAATCACGAACGATTCGCGACACTCGAATTATTTATGTTCAAGTTGGATCAAGCAGGCTCTGTAACACAACCAAACGAAACGAGACGAATTCCAAACGAAAACGAAATGAAGTGAAGTGAAGCGAAACTTAAACGAGCTCTAACAATGATTCATGTTGGACTAATCAAGAAAAAGAGGAGATGTGCAAATACCCCTACCAGTCGATCATTGGGTCATGTATGTCATGATCTGCACACGACCTGATCTTGCATACACAGCAACACATAGTGAAATACATGTCGAATCCATGCAGATCACAAAACACAACTAAACGAAGCGAAAGAATGCGCGACAAGATCAATCAAGCTTTGTAATGAGATGAGACGAGATGAAACGACCTAAGAGGATTTGGAGCGTATTGGTGTTGTCTACAACTCGATGGACCTAGTGCTCCATCGCTGGCCCTGCAATTGCATCCTCTGTGATCTGTAATAATTGATTGCAACTCTAGTTCACTGTCCACTGCCTAGTAAATGCCTGTGTGTTTGCCTGCAGTCTGCCTACCTCCCTTTGTGGTCGTCGCTACCTGTTCCTCTGCTCGCTACCTTTCTGTGGATCTCTGGAAGACGTTGGCTGCCTGTAGCTCCTCGCTGCCTCACCTACTGGCCTCCACATGCCTACCTGCGGCCCTACATCATGGAAATCAGCAAAAATCAGGCCTGTACCTGCTGTCTACGGCCAGCTGCCCTACCTACGGCCCTGAACCTCTATCTACGACCCTGAATCTATGTCTGCAACTCTCTGTCAAGCCTGCCTGCGAATTTGTTGACCTGCCCTGCTTGTCAATGGCTTGTTGTGGACCTGCACCTGCCTGTCTGTGAAAAATTTAGATTTCTACAATATGTCTGCAACAGGGCCACCTGCAGCCAGTCCTGGCACCGCCCGATTCGAGCGGTTTGAACCATGGTTTGTGGAAACATCACCTTGATTTCATTGTTCTCCAGGTTGCAGATTTCCGATGGCCAATTAGGGTCAAAAATCAACCTCTGATAGCCTGCCAACGAACTAGAACCCTGTTGCAGTTCCATATCGCTGCCTGAGAAAAATCAAACTTGCTTGCGGCCTATTTCACTAGCAAATTCACATCTCATTGTCACAGTAGAATTCCGGAAGGTTCTACCTTGTTGATCAGCAAGTTTTCAAAAGCCAAGGCAAACAGCAAGCGTCAAACGAGTTCATGGACACAAAGGCAAAGAAAATGTGAAATGCGGTATGAAAAGCGGCATTCATGACTAGTACTTCTCCGGTTATCGGTCACCTATTCTCACACTGAGGTATGGTTTTACTGCACCTCGGTCATTTTTTTATAGACTTTATTTCTGTACTTACTTGCTTTCCGTAGGAATACGCGTGCTTAAAGTCCTTACTTGCATTCGGCTATTGAGTGAATGGTCTGTGTAGGATGCTGAGAAATCATTTTCTATTGCGGTTAGAATTGTTACAAGAATCATAGTTGTAGCATACTAGTACTGTGTGATGTGTTTGATACTTTAGAACTTAATCATTTCAATGATTCCGCATCTGCCATGTCCCTACCATGACATAATCATTTGTGAGTCTCTTCCTGAAAGAGTGAAAATTGAAGTGTCATGTCTGTGTGTAAAGTGTCGGTTTTCCGTAGCCTTCCGTCATTCCAAATTAAGTGACAGTTTTGTTTTCGCATGTATTTGTATTATGAGCACCGGACTATCCTTGTGGGTTAGAATTTGGAAGGTGAGCTTATATTCTACTAAAGTAGGAAATTTCTGATATGTGATAACTGAAATGTTGTATGTCTTGACTAGAATACCAGGAGCCTTAGCATTTTTTACCTTTGTCGTTCTCCATCAGTATTCACATACTCTAGTAGAGGAGGCAAGTGATTTCTAATAGTATGCATCAGTATTATGAAACCAACATTTTTTACTGTTAGAGCAGTTGTGTATTGCGGTTCGGTAGCATGAAAAAATGTTTTTCTTCATAGTAAATGCATTTGGTTGTTGGTTGGTCTATAAACTAGTTGACATACAATATTATTGATAATTTGTGGAAATCGTCAAGTTGGAATCGTTTGTTCGTCATTTATGAAGCGTATCAACCGACCTCTGTGAAACACCAGAGCGGGTCGTCCACCAGCCGTGGTTGAAAAACACCACGTTGGTTAAAGCGTCACACTAGTCACATCCGCCGTCGGTACTGTCTAGCAAAATACCTAGATCCGACGGTCGGCAAAAATACCACCGCTTATCAAACAAAGCGGTGTATATAACTTGCACCCCACGAGCACATCATAGGCAATAAATTGGTTTCAAGCCCATGTAAGATTTTTTACTAACTGTGAGCCGAATTCAATGGGGAAAGAGACATTAGCAAGATCCTAATGCGAATTAGTGATAAGAAGTTTTACAGAACCATAACCTTAGAAAGCTAGTTAATCATTGCACCAAAATTGACAGCACCTCCTCCTTGCAACCGTATCTCTGAGAGCTTGGAACACCCTCATCGGTTGGGGAGCACGGGGCAATAGAGAAGGTCATCAGGGTTGGAAGTGGCAAATCCTCTATTGCTCACATACGGCCGAACCGCCATTAGAGGTGGGGCCCCTTGACCCTTTTAGGACGTTTTGGCTGGACCAACCCCCCATCAAAATAGGCCCTAACAAGATCCATAACATCTTTGCCAATTACCTCTCCTTTGATGCTCTTGACTAGCTCCAAATTGCCAACTTCCCTTTTGACTAGTTGACGCGCTTTGAGATCAACCTCTTGATCTTCAACTTGACCATCAAAGTCATTGAACAAACTTTGTTTTCCAGATCCATTACTTGATTTTACAGCAAGATAACATCCATCCCCTTGCATAGCTCCATGTACACAAGAAGATCCTCCAAGAGATGTTTCACTCTTCATAAGAGCTTGATACTCGAGATCCATTGCTTGGATCCACTCCTCTTCTTTCCTTGCTTGATCTACACGTGTAGGCTCATCCAAAGAGGTTAGGAAAGCAACATAATTTTTAGAAACTACTTGCTTACCATTTTGATCATATGTGAGCCTTGAAGGTACTTGTCTTTCTCTTGATGTTCTCCTTGGCTTTTGACTTGATGAAGGTCCATCATCACCACCATCCAAAGTAGGATCCTTCTCATCAACATCAAGAATGTTAGATCCATCCACTCTACCATCAATCATGCTTGAAGACACACTTGGAATGTTTCCCTCATCAAAAATGACATCTCTACCAACAATCACTTTGTTAGTAGAAGGAATGTAAACCTTGTAGGCTTTACTCACCTCACTATATCCAACAAAAATACCTCTTCTTGAAGATGGATCCTCCTTGGTCCTATCATCAAGAGTAATGTTGACATAGCATGTGCATCCAAAGGTTCTTAGAAAGTTGCCACTCGGCCTCCTCTTGAATAGCATCTCAAAAGGTGTCCCTCCATCCAAAATAGCACTCGGCCACCTATTGCACAAGAAATTGGCACAAAACAAAGCTTGATCAGGCGATGGAAGAGCAAGCCAAATAAGAATACAAATCTCAAAGCGTCCGCGTTAGAGGTCTTTCTGAAACTGACCCCCTGCTTGCAGCCAAAGAACTTCTAGCCTCACTTTCCTATGAGGAAGAGGAAGGCATCATGGAAGCAACTTGGCACAGTAAGTTCGACTCTTCAGTTGTCTTCATCTGTTTCAAATACATTGATTATCGTGATGAAGTTCTTAGGTGTCATGGATGTCTTAAAGACAGTAACATTTTTGTCTATGAGGATCTAACTGCCTTACAATGGAAGGAACGGAAGCAGCTCATTGAGGAAGCAAATGCGATAGGAAAAAAGGTTATTTATTGGGATGGTCAACATTTTTTAGTCACCCCATCCAGAACTCATCACTCAGTGACGCCTCCTATGTGAGAGCCTTTTCGTCAATGTAGAATCTTTATATTGTATTTAAAGTTGCCTCCTACGTGAGATCCTTTCATTGAAGCTTATTGTTCAGAGTTAGGTTGAGAGTTAGAGCACTAAAGATATATTTTTCTCTTCTTAGTTAGTTTGGTTTTAGTTTTGTTGTTTTGACAACATTTCTCCGTCTTGGTGCCATCCATATTGATGTACTTGTTTCATCTTACATGCCTTTGGGCATGGAAAAAGATGTTAATAAAGCTTCTCTCTCTCTCTCTCTCTCTCTCTCTCTCTCTCTCTCTCTCTCTCTCTCTCTCTCTCTCTCTCTCTCTCTCTCTCTCTCTCTCTCTCTCTCTCTCTCTCTCTCTCTCTCTCTCTCATGCTTCTGGAAGCGATCTCTTTGGGTTTCTATACTCATTTGTGCATTATCTTGTTGATATCTTGAATTCTTGTGTGTAGAATGCTATTTTCAGTGGTGTATTGGATCCACACGTGTGAAACCTGTTGTGGTACAGCCATTGTACAAACAGCAATATTACTTTATCATTCATATGCTATTTTTTCAAGTTCTTAATGAGTTTATAGCTTCTATGTATGTTAGATGCTAGTTTTATACATTGTTGATGGTGCTAGGTTTGCTATCTTTAGTAACCAAAGATCAAAGAGACAAATTGGATCTTACTGATCTGATTTTTCTTCACATGGTATCAGAGCTTTGGTGCAGGTTATTGAAGGATCAGCCATATTTAACAAGGATTTGGAGGAGTCACTAATTCTAGAGCATACTAGATTGATTTCTAGTCAAAAATCAAGCATTTTTCATGTGTTTTTGTAAATCAAAACTCAATATAGGGCAAAATATTTGAAGTAAGCCGATTTCACTCCATACTTGGTAGAATGTGGCGACTTTATTTGCATTGAATAGGTCTTATTGCATTCTTCAAGAATCTATATCAATTTTGTAGCATTTGCATATAGAAAGTGAATGATTCATTTTTTTTGGACTTTTGTAGAAACCCTATTTTTGATTGGATATCTTATGTTTGAAGTTTTTGGACTTTTCATGAGTGTATTTCAATCATAGAATGTACCAAAGGTCATAATATTGTAGGTTGATCGTTTATTAATCAAGTATCTTCCATTCTATGTGTTGATTTTGCTAGGCTTGGTGCAAGAAAAAGATTTGAGACATTTCATATCTTCGTGATTCTTTGTTGAGTTCAGTTTTTGACATTCAAGAGAGTGCTTTGTGCATTGGAACAAGTTCACACATGACCTTTCACAAAGAGTACTTCACTTCTTTGTTGGCATATGGAGATGACAAGAGCGCGATCAACATGGCCAATGATGGTGAGTGTGCAATCAAAGGGATTGGCACAATTCCTATCTCTCTCTCTCTCTACAAATAGGAATGTTCACTTGGGATGTCTTGTCTATTCCATCTATTACCAAAAATTTGCTTAGTGTGAGCCAAATGCTAAGTAAAGGCCTCAAGGTGGAGTTTGATGGAGATGCTTGTTTGATCAAAAGGAAGGATGTCTTGATTGGAAAAGGTAAAAGGCAAGGGAATTTGTTCAAACTAGATGCTTGTGTTATTGCTAACCAAGTTGGATGTGTTGCAAGGGAGCAAATTTCTATTCAAGAGGTTTGGCACAAAAGGATGGGACACCTCAACTTCAAGTCATTGGAGGTAATGGCAAGGAAGAAGGTTGTGATTGGTCTTCCAAGTTCCTTAAGTAATGTCAAGCATGTTTGTGAGTCTTGTGCTTTGTCTAAGTCACATAGACTACCTTATACTAGACCTATGTCTAGATCTAAAAAGCCTTTTCAGCTTGTACATTCGGATATTCATGGATTTACTACAATTAGCAATAGTGGAGCTAAGATGTATGTAACATTCATTGATGATTTTAGTAGATTTTGTTGGATCTATCTACTAAAGAGCAAGGATGAAGTGTATGATGTCTTTGTCAAGTTCAAGAATGCAAGGGAGGATCAATTTTCCACAAAGATCAAGTGCTTGAGAGGTGACAATGGTGGTGAGTACATATCTAACAAGTTCAAGGCCTTTTGTGATGAGCATGGGATCAAGAGAGAGTATACAACATCAAGGACCCCACAACAAAATGGAGTGGCTGAAAGGAACTTATTGCTTTTTGCTTTGGAATTTTTGAGCATCTCGGCCCAACTTTTTGTCGAGGTCTGAATTTTCTCCTCGAGTGCTTTGACTTGATCAGGGTTCACCTGCGAAGCAATGTTTAAGGCTGCCATTTGCATCTTGAGAGTGGTATTTTCCATTTCAAGTATATTTACCCATTCCTTGAGTGCAAGCAAATTCGCCTGCATATTACTTATGAATGTCATCAATCCCGAAAGGGGTGGAGCACTGCAAGTGCCGCAAAGATCCTTGAAGGGAGTAGAAAATGGCAATGACGGTGATGGTGAAGACAATGGTTGTTTGTTGCCTTTTCAACATGTGGTGACTCATTTCGTATCCATGGCTGGAGCAGGCCAGGAGCACAGGAGCAGGCCAAGAGTTCTCCGGCAATATGCTATGGAAGATAGTTTTGAGTGTTGCAAGCACCAATCCTCCGTCCAAGATTTCACCAGTGACTGCGTCCCTTCACGCTACCTGATTGCGATAATTGTGACCTGATTGCGAACTAATTGCGACTTGTGCTGAAATTCCCATGTAGATCTATGGCAGTAGTATCGGTGGTTTTCATCTTCAACAGTGCATGTCTACAACTCGCCATTGCACAGCGAGAGAGAGAGAGAGAGAGAGTAGCTACGCTGGAGAAGCAGGCAGAGGTGCATCCAAAGCAGCCATCACCAGGGATGAAGCCACGCTAGATCAGAGTGCTGGATCAGCGCCATCTCCAGAGAGAGAGAGAGAGAGAGAGAGAGAGAGAGAGAGAGAGAGAAGAGAGAGAGAGAGAGAGAGAGAGAGAGAGAGAGAGAGAGAGAGAGAGAGAGAGAGAGAGAGAGAGAGAGAGAGAGAGAGAGAGAGAGAGAGAGAGAGAGAGAGATGCCCTCTTCCCATGCTTGTACACTATTTATAACAGGTCCTTGACCTCTTTGGATGTGCTTGTCCAAGCCTATCAATAAATAGAAAGTTCTAGATCTATTCCAAATCCTAGATGTAAATGGACTAGATTCAATGCACCAGATATTCAAATTTAAATTGTTCCAAACTCGACCTACCCACTTTTTCCACACTTTTCAAATTTAGTGGTAATTCAAAAGAACTTAGGCCTAAACAACTTTAGAATGTTTATCTCTAAGTCCAAAATGCATATTGGCCAAAATTGCCAAATGAACAAACATTGATAAATGTTAACTAGTTGACAGTTTCTCACATCGACAATATAGTCGCCAAAAGCAGTTATATTGAAGGAAAGAAAAAATACATGACCAATGAGAAAAAAGCAAGCCAAACAATATTATAATACGGTCCTGAAATGTAAAAAATCCATCAACTGATGCAATTTCGACAGTTGAACCAAAAGGTGTTCCACCTTTACTGGATAAAGGAAAAGGGAAGCTAGAAGATGATTCCTCAAGCCAGAGTTCCAAGAAGTCCTCATCTACTTGGAAGTCTTCGACCAAGAAATTGAAATGCAAAGTAAAAGTTAATCCTTTTGAGCAAGAAAAGGAAGATGAAGTTAATCAAGATATGCTAGATCATTTCAAACGTTATACTCTTGATGATGTGGTGATTATGTTACCAAAAGCTCATCTTGAACCTGAAGACCGAGTGCTAGAGATGCACGAGGTTTACGATGGACCAGCAAGGACACAGCCTATGAATTTCGCTAAACCAGGAGAAGGAGAGAAGGTAGTGCAAGTTGGATTGCAGCTTTTGACAGATCAGTTCAATGCCTTGAGAAAGTTGTTGGTCAAGTATCAAGATTGTTTTGCTTGGACTTATAAGGACTTGAAGGGAACACCTACCTCAGTAATTGAGCATACCATTCATTTGATACCTGATGCAGTGCCAAAAGTGACTAGGTTTTACAGATGCAATCCGAATGTCACAGATCTTATTAAGAAAGAGTTGCAAAGATTGTTGGAAGCAGATTTCATTTATGAAATTGAGCATACTAAGTGGGTTTCACCGATTGTTGTTGTTTCAAAGAAAAATGAAAATATGCAAATTTGTGTGTATCTAAAAGCCTTGAACAAAGTGACAAGGAAAGATCACTTTCCCTTACCTTTCATAAAAAGCATTTTGGAGCATCTTGTTGAAGCAGACAATTTTTTGAAAATCAAAGTAATTGTGGAGTTACCACCATCATGAACAATTTTAGGAGCTTACATTTTTTATGTGTCATGCAAATTATTATCGAATATTTATCTTATTCTTTGCATATCTGGAACAACCTATATACAAGTTGACTATGGTATCAATTTGGACAACTGAGGGCTTAGAAGCATTTGAGAAATTGCTATTGGCTCAGTTTTGACGCAACCAGGTGTAGCGCAGGCATCCCAAAGGGAGCCGGGAACCACGACTTAGCTTCTCAGTCTTCAACTCTTGCCATCCAAACCCACTTGACATACAAGCAGCCAACTCGCCAACAATGATCAGACTTAACCAATTTGAAGTTCCGAAAACCAACATTGAGAACCAACCTGGCGCCATGCCAGATCGGGGGTCCCGATGTGGGTGACTTCCCTCCAAGCAAGCCGCTCGACATACATCAAACTTAACCAACTCGAAGCTTCGTTACAAACGAGTAACATCTATTCCAAGCAAGCGGTCTAACTTACATCAGACTTAACCAACTGAAAGCTTCATCACGAGCGCTGGAAGCCAACCTGGCACCACGCCAGACTGGACAGCCATAAACAGGTAACGTCCACCCAAGCAAGCCATCCAACTCAGCCGACAGGTTAGAGCCCATTCCCCAAGAGATTAACCCATTCACGTTCATGCAAGGAACACTCAGAACCACAAGCCGCGACAGATATGGAAACAACCAGTTCCTGGACCAAATGGTCCCGACAGCATACCGCTGGCGCCACGGACCGAACGGTCGCGATGGCATACCGCTGGCGTCCCGGGATACGACCCTCAGCTATGTGCCATCTCTCTAGGATTTTCTCTTTCTAGAAAGTCATTTTCTCTCTCTAGTTTTTATTGATCCCCAGGCTTCCTTTATTCATGCCTAGATCGTGTGAGGTGATTGCACATCGATTTGCGCTCTCTGGACTTCGCTAGAACCGATCAAAGATTTTCAGCCATAGGAACTTGGCGCCGACTGGATTCTGGTCACAGTGGCGCCGAGAGTGGCGTCGGCGCCGTTGGCGCCGGGAGCAGCAAGGGCGCTGCTGGCGCCGGGGACATAGCTGGCGCCGATGGCGTCGGAAGTAAAGCTTGTAAAGGTAGCTTTACAACATCCACCCCACCTTTATAAAATCTGATGTCCTCATCAGATGTCAGATTAAAGTAAAGGTGTCTCCCAATTAAAATAACTATACATTTAAGCTACTTGGCACAGTACTCAATTTACTGGCCACTTTTTATTAACATTGAAGCTGGCACACCACAAGTCGGAGGCTCAGCTCTTTGTACTGAAAGATTACATAACTTGAAAATATATCTTTGTCTGGGAAAAGCGTAGATTTGATATTGCTTTCGTAAAACCCAAAAACCTTATTAACTGGTGATAGAGGCCTTTCTTTGAAATGTTCACCCCTGTCGCTTCTGACTTTTGACTTTGGAACTCCTTTGAGCTCCTGATTTGTCCTTGATGCACTTTGTGTTGAGCTCCCTGAGCTCCAGATTTGTTCAGTTCCGCACAGGTATCAAGGCTCCCTGAGCCAAAGGATTTATCGTTTGATTGCCCACTTTATGGTCCACTCCGTGCCTTGTTGCTTCTGCACCTTGATTTCTCTCCTTGTCCCAGCCTGATCTTGATACTTTTCCATCTTGGCTCTTTAAGGTAGGCAAAGATTGAGTACTCCGCAATGCACCTCTCACTTAGCTTGAAGTAGCTCTTTGAATCAGCCAGCCCAAATGTAACCATTGACCTCGTGCAAAGCCAAAGGGTCGCACCAGTTTGATCCGCATCCGAACTATCTCTTCGCGTTTGTTTGAAGCACCATGTCCGTCGCGTAAAACTTGACTTTCACAATTCCATCACTGGTCAGTTGCCTCACAGTCAAAACAAGAAGTGTACATCGAGCTTGGCTTCAAGTAGCTCTCTTTGAATCAGACACATGCACCCAGAGTTTGCACTAGTCCGATCTCAACGCGAACTGTCCCTTAGTGTCCATTCGAAATACCAAGTCTCTCATGCAAGACTCAACTTTCACAGTTCCTTCATTGATCAGCTGTCTTACACGTAACACAAGCCAGCGTACTCATATGTTTTCTCATCATTGCTGGTCCAGAGAAAGCCTATAACAAACTTTCCTTTCCACAACAAAAACTTGTCAACTTATTAGGTCCAAAGTTCGCCAGTCTCCTCGTGTGAGTATGGCTAGGTCACCTTGAATTTGCCCCCATTTTGATCAACTTTCATTCAAAATTTGCCCCAAGAGAGAGGTGTGTGTGATAGTTCCCCTCCACTTAATAAATTAGCTGATCGGACTTAGAGTAGAGTTCTTCGGACAAAAAGCCTTTCCAACACTTTGCTTCCCATCTGCTAGGATTATGGCTCGATCCAACTTGTTGCCAATCTCTGAAGAGGATCCTAGTCTTTTCCCCTTTGAGGAAAAACCCAACGGATACTGGATATCACCCATGCTCAGTGAGTTTCAGTTCCGAAGGTGGCCGTCCCAAAATGAAGACCAACTGCTATAGAAGATCTCCCCTGAAATTGCCCTTTACAACTTTTGACTTCCTGCTTGCGTCTGGTGGACGTTGTCGCAAATGAAACTAACCCAAGAAACAGGCTAGCCATCCATCCTTTGCAAACATTGAGTCATTTCGTTGTCGTTCACGTGCGAGTACTTGAACTGCAAATCCGTCGCACAGATTCTGGATATCGCCCATGCTCAGTGAGTTTCAGTTCCGAAGGTGGCCGTCCCAAAATGAAGACCAACTGCTCCATAGAAGATCTCCCCTGAAATGGCCCTTTCCAACTTTTGACTTCATGCTTGCATCTGGTGGGCGTTGTCGCAAATGAAACTAACCCAAGAAACAGGCTAGCTATCATCCTTTGCAAACATTGAGTCGTTTCGTTGTCGTTCACGTGTGAGTACTTGAACTGCAAATCCACCCCACAGATTCTGTAGTCCTCTTTGTTTGATGGTATCAGCCTTCAAAAGAAAAGGTTCCTTCTTGAGCCATCAGCTCCTTGTATCACAAGCAATCATGCAAACCAGGCAAAGCACGACTACTAAGACTCACCACGAATACATACAAGTAAGACACTCAGGAAGGTTTACTAACAAGTAACAAAGACAAGGTCCCCCTTTGAGATGGTCCTGCCAACGGACCTTTGCCTGGCCGCGCCCATACAAATTGATCACGGAATCAGCCCACATAGGACACCCCTCCAACTATCCGTGCTTTCACCATTAAGCAGCACATTGCCTCAGTCACGCCCCACCACTTTTTGGTCGATAGCCCTTATAGCTAAACGATCGGCAGCTATCCCGCACCGGCAGCTAACCACCCGTGCTTTACACCCGAATTCGAGCACCATCTCTGTATCAATGGTTAACCCGTACAGTTCGAATATGTCGCCCCGCACCCCACAAGGTACAGACCGTGCTTTCACCTCCCTAGACAGCACTTTGCCTCATCCGTCCTACGTGCAGACAGCGCCAGGCCCGAACCGTGAGAACTGACCGTGCTTACACCTCAAGGGCAGCACCTTGACTCATCAAGTCCCCCGTTCTGCCGACCACCCCGACCGTGGACGCACCCGTGCTTACACTGTGGGCAGCACCTTGCACAACAGTTGTCTTGATGAACCCCAAACCGTGGCCATTTCCGTGAGATCCACATAACTGACCGGCCAGTCGGCTCTAATACCACATGTAGCGCAGGCATCCCAAAGGGAGCCGGGAACCACGGCTTAGCTTCCCAGCCTTCAACTCTTGCCATCCAAACCCACTTGACATACAAGCAGCCAACTCGCCAACAACGATCAGACTTAACCAACTTGAAGTTCCGAAAACCAACATTGAGATCCAACCTGGCGCCATGCCAGATCGGGGGTCCCGATGTGGGTGACTTCCCTCCGAGCAAGCCACCCGACATACATCAAACTTAACCAACTCGAAGCTTCGTTACAAACGAGTAACATCCATTCCAAGCAAGCGGTCTGACTTACATCAGACTTAACCAACTGAAAGCTTCGTCACGAGCGCTGGAAGCCAACCTGGCACCACGCCAGACTGGACAGCCATAAACAGGTAACATCCACCCAAGCAAGCCATCCAACTCAGCCGACAGGTTAGAGCCCGTTCCCCAAGAGCTTAACCCATTCACGTTCATGCAAGGAACACTCAGAACCACAAGCCGCGACAGATATGGAAACAACCAGTTCCTGGACCAAATGGTCCCGACAGCATACCGCTGGCGCCACGGACCGAACGGTCCCGACGGCATACCGCTGGCGTCCCAGGATACGACCCTCAGCTATGTGCCAAGTTAAAAATTTTGAAAGCGGCCTTACAATTGGCGCTTTTACCAAACACTGAAACCCAGAAGGTAATCAGAGCCAGTTTGAGGAAAATCCCACTTATTGATAAATCTGAGAAGGTTACATTTCAAGTGTGTGACCGACCCTAGTCTCCGGGGCGCTAGCATGCCAAGGCGAGAGCCATGACAACATTCCAGCAAGGGAGGCTGAGACTTGGTTGGAGCTCGCCCTGAGTCGCAACCCGCACTCCCCTATAGTATTGGTGTGATTCGGCACCCCCCCCTCATACCAAGCACTCTACCCAAGCTGGTAAAGCACGTTTTTCTCTCTCTAGGATTTTCTCTTTCTAGAAAGTCATTTTCTCTCTCTAGATTTTACTGATCCCCAGGATTCCTTTAATCATGCGTAGATCGTGTGAGGTGATTGCACATCGATATGAGCTCTCTGGACTTCGCTAGAACCGATCAAAGATTTTCAGCCATAGGAACTTGGCGCCGGCTGGATTCTGGTCACAGTGGCGCCGGGAGCGGCGCCGGTGCCATTGGCGTCGGGAGCAGCAGGGGCGCTGCTGGCGCCGGGGACATAGTTGGCGTCGAAAGTAAAGCTTGTAAAGGTAGCTTTACAACACCAGGTGAGTACAAGAAGGACTATCCGATCATATTTGCTAGTCGACAGCTTGGTGATTCTGAAAAGAATTATTTGGCCATAGAATGAGAAGCGTTGGCTATGGTATTTTTAGTAAAAAAATTCAGACATTATTTGATGGTGACACACTTTGCTTTCTATACTGATCACCAGCCTTTGCTCTATTTGGTAATAAAACATGCAATATAGGATGCATTGCAAGATGGTTACTTTTATTAACAGAATTTGGTCTCCGAGTTGTGATTTGGAAGGGTAAACAACATTATCTTGCTGATCATGTCTCGAGAATTCTAACAACACCAGTTAATACTAAAGTGGATGATAAATTATCAAATGTTGCATTATTCTATGTCGAAGCAGTACCAGAATGGACAGCGGATATTGTTGAATATTTGATGTCAAGTCAAACTAATGAATCCTTGATCAAAGTTCAACAAAAGAGATTGATTGTGAAAGCACAACCTTACCAATTGATTGCTGGTCAATTGTATCGCCATGGAACTGATGATGTTCTATGTAGGTGTGTTTTACCATATGAAGTACCTGATCTAATCATGTTTTCACATGATGGGATGGGAGGAGGACATTTTTTATCTGATATCACTATTCGAAAGATTTTGCAATCGGGATATTGGTGGCCTACACTTCATAAGGATACGACGAAATACATTTAGTCTTGTGATGTTTGTCAACGTGCATGTCGACCTACAAAACAGAACTACGAACCTTTACCTCTGATTTTGGCACAAGTATCATTTAAGAAATGAGGACTTGACTATGTTGATCCTATTCATCTTGCGAAACGAGGTACTCAGGCTAGATATATTATTGTTGCAACAGATTATATGACCAAGTGGGTTGAAGCCAGGGTAGTTCGTGTTGCTGATGCAAAGACTACGACCAAGTTTCATATGAAAATATTATTGTTCAATTTGGATGTCTTGTTGAGATTGTGAGTGATCATGGCACACATTTCGTTAATGAAATGATCAAGTGTCTATTGTAAGAATTTTTTGTTATACATCGATTTAGTACTCCGTACTATCCGAGGGGAAATGGACAAGCAGAATCTTCCAATAAGATTCTTTGCAGTATTATGACAAAGACTATGGAAGCAAGTCATTCTGATTGGGAACATAAATTACGTGCAACGGTATGGGCATTCAAAACAACTTACAAAGTTAGTACCAATCAGACACCATTTCAAGTTGTTTATGGGTACGATGTAGTGATGACGATCGAGTTTTTAATACCATCTTTACGTATAGCAGCAATAGAACATTTGGATGATGCTAAATCCTTATAGTTGTGTCATGAGACTTTGCATAAACTTTGTGAAACCAGATTGATGGCAGTCCATGCCCTAGCAGTAGAGAAAGCTCGTTACAAACCATGGCACAATCGTCGATTACATAAGAAAGATGTGAAGGAATGAGATCTAGCTTTGATGTACAAGACAAAACTGATCAAAGGAAAATTAAAATTTACAAATGAGGGCCCGTACCGAGTTAAGGAGATATTATCTTATGGAGTAGTGGCCTTGGAACACTTGGATGAAAAAAGATTTGATACCCCTATGAATGGTAGCCAATTACGCAAGTTTTGGCAGCTTGATCAATCAATGTGATCGAAAAAATAATCATTTTTCTATTTATTTGTTTAGAAATTTTATTGTTTTCTATACTTGTCGAATCTTTTTTTGAAAACGATGGAAAAAAGAAGAAGAAAAAAAAAAAGATGAAGTCAGAAAAGTCATCAGATCAAGAAAAAGCAGAAAAAAGTATTTTCAAGAATCAAATTTTGATAGAAAATAACTTATAAATCACCATCAAGGTTAGATCTTGCATCAAACAATTATGAGAACCTTCGCCAAAGTTGCTAGTTAATAGATCTAGTTCAGATTCACCTATATTGAGTTGGGGTCAAATTATGAACCTTTGTCGACATGACAGTTGGATTCATAACCAAAAATATAGGGTGGGCGAAGGTTGAAACCCTGAAAAAAGACATTAAATGTAGTACCTAGACGAAGTATGCACTTAGACGAGGGTTGAAGACCTACAGGACCTTCGCCAAGCTACCCTCTTGGTCAGGAACATTCGTCGAGAATTCTAGAAGCTATTTTTCTAGTATTGAATATGCTTGTAGATTTTTGTCCATAACTGATCAATCAAACTGGCACTTTGTCTAATAGACCCTCCAAATTAGCCTATAAAAGGGCTGATTTTGAATTCATTTCTCACTTGTGCTAGCGAAGCTCTTGTGAATTTTTCCCACGACCAAAATTTTTCTAAACTCTCACATAGCTCTCTGATATACTTTCCAGCTTTCTACTCTCAGTTCTTATCAGTTTCTACTTGCCATCATGTCGTCCACCGAGTCTGATACCTCTGCTTCACCCTGATCCCTTGTACTCCGTGATGTTCCAACCTCAACGGACATCATGATACTTCCTAGCACAAGCAAGATGGCTGAATGGCTAAACCACACTGAGCCTCTACTCAAGGCGATGGGAATTCATGCCATAGCCTTCTCAAATCGAATCAGTATGGAGTTCATTAGCAAGGCTAAGTTTTATATCAGCTTCTAGGGGGTAGTGCACAAGGTGCGGGTCTCTGAGGCCACCCTTGCTGTCATAAACATTGTCTCATAAACAAACGAACGTTGCCATTTGGCCATATATTGACACTCAAGTCAACCAAAACCACACTAACGATGGCTATCCTCTGGGTGCGATCTTGTTATCCAGGCCGCCGCCCCCACCTACTAAATAACTTCTTGATGGTTGGAAACCTCAGAAAGGAGCGGATCTCCTCTCAGATCCTGCACAATTGGGTCGAGTCTAACTCAGAGTTAGACAAGGGAACAATTAAGGACCTGGAATAGTCCTTATATGGTAGACCGGCCCTCCAGTAATCGAGATTATTGGTCACACCATGATTTAATTCCACGTCAAGGCATGTTTGTGACTAATTACCTTGAGAGGACCCAGACAATCTAATTGAGACATGGAGTATTGCATGTACGTGTGACGGATATAGGCAGGAGGACTGCATGAAGAGATGTGAACTATTTATAGTTGACCTGCATGGGGGTTGCATGGTTTCATGCATAGGACTCTACTCTCTATATAATGCTTCTTGGTTTCCAAGGGAAGGCTCGAACTTGAGACCAAAGAAACTTTGGATGTCAAGCTAACCAATTGAGCCAACTCCCTTGGGTTCTCTCTATATAATGAGGTAGGGATTCTCCCGTCGACATGTTCGGTTTAGGTTACTAGGTTCTCTCTTCTCCTCTTGCTTCACATGGCATGGCTTGGGGACTAGATCCAAGTTTGATCTAGGATTGGTTGGGCGGTGTGGCTCCATAGTCTCTTCTATTGTGTTCTCCTATCCTCATCTTAAGAGCAATCCTTTAGGTTCTTTACATTGGTATCAGAGCCCCAACTAAGATGCGGTCTTGGATGGGAGTTGGAGGCAAGATCTACATGGGATTGGAAGATTGAAGCACTTGGAGTAACATCCCGGTTTGGAGTGCAAAATTCTCAAAGGAGGTTTGGAATTGGAATTGTTAATTCTTGGAGCTCTTCAAAATTGTTGGTAACGTGTCTATCGTCATGTTTTAATTTTGAAGGAGAAGCTGAGAATTAGTCTTGTAATTTCATTCTGAATTTTCTGGTTTTTGAGAAGGATTCCAATTCATGTTTAATGATTTGCAAGAGTCAGACTGAGTATTCACGTATTAAATTTGACTCAGTCTATGTTGCTTCTTAACAAAGCTTACTAAGTTCCGCATTAGCTGTAACGATTTTTTATTTGGGCGAATCAAATCTTTCCGTCTCATTCGTAATAAATTTTGACTAGTTGGGATGGAATGTAATCAATGAAAGCAGTGGGTTTTTCAGTATCACAATACAAATCATAATGACATTAGCAAGAGCTTATTTGGTTTTGTTTATTTCTATCGCAACGACAGGGACTTTATCCAGAGTAAGAATGGATCAATTGGTAGATTTTGGTTGGAAATTCTTCTTGCCCGTTGCTTTGGGTAATCTATTACTAACAGCTTCTTTTGAACTTTTTCTACCATGAAATATTCATTAAAATAAACTTTTACAAATGTTCAAATTGATTCAATTTGTAAGGTGAAAGACACAAACCAAATAATTCATTCCAGGATATTTAATATGTTTTTTATGGTCAAGGGACTCCAAATCTATGGTCAACCAGCAATAAAAGCCACAAAATACATTGGTCAGAGTTTCATGGTGATCCTGAATCACATGGATCATTTACTCATTACCATTCAATATCCTTACGAAAAATCAACTCCACCAAAGCGATTCCACGGATGTATTCACTTCGAATTCGACAAATGTATTGCTTGTGAAGTATGTGTTCATGTATGTCCAATAAATTTAGCTCTTGTTGATTGGGAATTCAAGAAAAACATAAGAAAGAAGCAATTAAAAAGTTACAGCATAATTGATTTTGGATTTTGCATATTCTGTGGAAACTGCGTCGAGTTGTGCCCTATCAATTGTTTGTCAATGATCGAGGAATACGAATTTCCAACTCATGATCGTAATGCATTGAATCATGACTAGATTGCTCTGGGACATTTGCCCTCATCATCCATTGAAGATCCTACAATTAGAGCTATTTTAGGATTAACTCAATTACCTAAAGAAATTTTAGATGGACAGTCTGATTCGCAAAATATCATCAAGTTCTTGCACTAGGTTCGTATTCAAAAGTAAAAATAGAATTTATTTTTTAATAATCTTCCAACACAATAACGCATACAACTCGCATTTTATTTATTTGATACGTAGGGAAAAAATATATGAAAGCGAGGCAATTTCTTATTCAAGTCAACTGGTAAATCTGTGGTACAGAGGATTCTACTTCATTGTGAACATAACTGATTTACCAGAACCATTTCATAAGGCTATTTTGGGTAGGGGCTTGTTCTACGGATGTATTAGAAATGATACGCTAGCACCGAAGATTAGGAATCGATGGATTTTCCACCAGGGCTAATCTTACTGACAGGAGTCGTCACTACTTCAGCTACTTCAAGGTATTTTACTTTTCTTTCTCATGTGGGAATTGGAATTGATTCCCATTTACTTACTTCTATCTATGTGGGGAGGAAAGAGACATCTATACATAGCTGCGAAATTTATTTTCTACGATGTTGTGTTCGTGTGCTATCAGGCTTCTTGAATCTCATAAACTCAGAGTCATAACCACATGTACATAGAGCCATAATATGTTGTGTATCTATAGATACAGATAACTATGATAAGAGATCAATTCCTTGATGGCTCGCATACCAATCAGAAGACAAACTTTGGGTGACAAATGAATGTTTTCAAAAATGTAAAATAAAAAGTCATTGCTTCAGTGAACACTGAGCGAGCTTTGTAGAGTATTTGACATCTTTCAATATTGTTAGCAATTGTTAGGAAAAGTCAGTTGTTAGAGAGCCATCTTTTTGATCAAATATATGGCGAATGAAGAGGTGGCGATTTTCCTCTCAAAATTATAAACTAGGAGATTCGCCTTTCTCCCAAACGATAATGAAATATGAAGAATGAAATTGCATTTGCCGTTTGCGAATTGCCATGAAAACTTTCAAACACTCTACAAAGCTCGCTTACTATGTAGTTCAGCAATGCTTTCTTAGTCATTATTTATGATAACAACCATTTCTACATTGGCATACTAGGTCGATAGATTTGTGTCATCTATGTATGTGGAATAACGCGTTCACTAGATAACCAAGGATGTGTTTGCATAAAGTATATGTCACATGAAAAGACAAAGGTGCAAGCGATTGTTTGCTAACTTGCAAGCTTGCTTGAGAGATGGCTCTTATTAATTCCTATGTGCGTTAAATCTTGTCTCGTATGTGTGTTCATTGCGACAATGTTTTCATTATTTCTTGTGCAAATATTTGATTTCATGCCAAACAATCATAAACTAGAAAAAGCCATCAAGTCTTATGCAGACATTTAATTCCATGCCAAAGAATAGTAAAGTACAAGAAAACACCTTATGAAAATCATGTTATCAAAAAGTCAGTTGATATTAGTGTGCAAGTCGTTCATCAGACTTGGGTATGGGGTCAAGACTAATCGAACCATTTATTGGCTGGTTCCCTCCATCGCTGGTAAATGGGTAGTATGCCACCTCCACATTGTGTTAGCTTGAAGGGTGATATGATGAGAAACACAAATACACTCTGACCAAGGCAACCTCAAAATAAAGACACCAAATTTAGAAAGTATCATGAACATCTGATTTAAAAGTATGAACATCTAGAGTTTCTATTTGATTATATATCAAATCACAGCCCTTCATTTAAATGCATATCTACATTTTATAATGTGCCACGTGGCTACTCTCTTTGACTACTCTCTTTGAGCAGATAGCTTAAATTTGTGCATAGGACAAAATTGTAAAGAGAGAAATTGTTGGGTGAGAGAAAGAATTTTGTGGGGGGGGGGGGGGGGGGGGGGGGGGGGGGGCGATGATTTCTGCCAAGTAACTACGAGCATAATTTAGAGGCTGTTCTAAGTCTTGCCGCACGGAGGGCAGTTTGAATGCTGAACAATGGATAGAATGGCAGCCATCGATCCTTGCAAGTAGACTGCATCCAGAGTCATGGCGATATGCATTGTAGTAGCATCGCAAACAGACTCGGCTTCGCTCTTGTTCACACTGCTCGGCAGGCAATGGATTCCATTGCGAAATGTAGGGGCTTTTTGGAACAAAGTTGGCTTAGTCAGAACTTTATGGGTGGCAAATAAATCCATGTGCGCTCTTATAACAAGAACATATAATTTGATCAAAGGAAGAAGAATCAGTGAAACCCATGAGGCATAAAACACAGGCTCCAAATTTCCAGACCATCTCATGATTTTTTCAACGCCAAAGAACAATGAATTTGAAAGCTCCAATATCGCAACAAAAGCTGGAACTCCTGAGCAAAAATTCTTAACCCCGAACCATCTGTGTTGCAATCTGCTTCAATGTCTGACACTAAATCTATGAAACCAAGTATTTGACGCACGAAACGTTTATACCGACTCCCCTGCTAATTATAATTACCAAACATGTGCTGATTAAATTTCAGCAAAGTGATCACAATCTATGTAGTGAAAACGATATGGAGGCCAAAGTCTTGTATCAATTCACAAATGAATTACACGATAATGGCTTTCGTTTCTAATCTACCTCACGCATCGATCGCTCTCATCCACGTTTTGATCACAACCTTCACGCTATCCTATCAATCAAGTCGCTGTGAATCAAGCACTGCCAAAAAAAACATCCCAGAAATACCAAGGCAACAATATACTTGAGAATGCAAAAATTACAGCATTGAATTTTTGAACACTACTTAGTTCCTACCAGGCGGAGGACTGATTGATTTACAAAGAAATGTGTGATTGCAAGATAAAACCAATCCTGCTTGACTTCAACACACGAAGCACAGCAACACAAGAATGCGTGAAATTTTGCAGCGAAGCCACCATGAGATTGATTGGGAAGTAACCAAAATACAAAGAACAAGAGTAAAAAACCTGTAAGAGTAGGCTTGAAAATTATTCATTTAAGTAAAACATGAGACCATGCAAGTGACCATAATCTAGTCAGCATACATGCACCAGAAGCTCAGTTCTAGTGAAGCACAGACAGCTATTCTAGCTGACAAATGAACAACTCAACTAGAAAACTCATGCATACAAAGGATCGACCCTAAAGTTGGAGCAGCAGAGGACACAACTGGATGATCACGGAAGAGGCTCTAAGCCTGTCTAAGTGTCAGATCCTATATGCACTCTCTTTATATGAACAGACCTTTTCATTAAATCACATTATTGTAGATGTCATCAACCACATTCCCACGCTTTGATTCTTTCTTTTCATCTGATTAGTCTCTGCTAGCACCGAATTATGAAGTAGTCCTCTAATTCAGGCTAATGTAGATGCCTCTCTCAAACCGCCAAGCCTTGCTTTCTGCATCGCTCTGAATCTAAATTTCAATAAAACCATCACAGTCTCTCACCGCAATAATGCAATGTTCTCTAACCTCACTGCTCAACCACGCTGAGGAATTCTGAACCACAACTAAATGCAAAAATCTGCGATCCAAATTTGCCCGGCCTGAATCAGCAGCATCTCAGTCTTTACCAATGCGAGAAGAGACAGAAGCAAAGACGAAGGAACAAATAGGAGAAAAAAAAAAAAACCAGAAATACCAAAGCAACAATATACCTGAGAATGCAGAAATTACAGCATCAGGAGGAGGACTGATTGATTTACAAGGAAATGTGTGACTGCAAGATAAAACTAATACTGCTTGACTTCAACACACGGAGCACAACAACACAGCAACGTGTGAAATTTTGCAGCGAAGCCCTCTGCCAATTCTGACACCTATTGTCATTCAACCCAAATGGTAGACAGCAACAAATTAACCGGTAGTAAGCGCCATGCCATCGCCAACACCCTTGGCCATGCCTGGCTTGCCATCGATCATCATCGCCCTCACCGATCGCCAGTATACTTGAGAATGAGAGACGAAGACGAGAGATTTTCAATTTAGAAATTCACATGTGGGATTTCTATTTATGGAGGATGATATCATAGACTTTGATTTTTATAGGTACCTACGCTCCAAAACCTGCCCCGTGGCTCCCTCTTTGAGCAGAGAGCTGAAACTTGGTTGTAGGACAAAATTGTAAAAAACATGAGGAACAAAAATTTGATGATGAAAATAGTTGTAGGAAGATGGGCATGGTGTCTCCTCAATGCAAGATTCTAGTCCGCTATGGCAACACGGTTAATGCCAACTTGTGCCTTGCTACAAAACACTCTTACAAGTTATCCCCTTGCTGAAGCAGCGAAGACCGTCGTAACGCCACCAACTATTGGCAATGAACCTGAGGCAAATCAACCATTGCAATTTGAACATCTTGCAAAAAGACCCACTAGGAAGACCAAGTCTCTCTAAGCGCAAGACATTCAAAGAAATACAACTATCTACCAGTCCTCTGGATAGTCAATCTATCAACTCTATTTCTAGAGAATACTTTATTCCTCTGATTGAGACTCGGAAAGACAAGAATAAATTTGAAACTTCAGGTGCTTGATGAATTGTCGCATGAGAGTCTATTGGCAATCCAACAAGCCCCTATAACACAAACCTAGAGCCCTCCGCAGGAAATGGGATAGCCTCCAATCAGCAAGGTCGTCACCCGCAGTTCCCTCAAGGCTTTGGCCCGAGCTAAAGTAAGGATCTATGTGCTGATCCTCCTCGGCCATACTAAACTTTTCAAAGGTCTAATCTTTTTCTTGTTGTTTAGCATTATGTGCAGACATGCGTCGCCTTTCCCCTTCTCATTTTAAAACATTGATGAATGTTATAACTTGGAATGTTCGAGGTCTCAACTCTCCTCTTCGTCATTCCTTACTTTTTCACTACCTTCAAACTCTTACTCAAAGAAACCTAGTTGTAGCTTACAAGAAACTAAGCTCATTGGCTTTCTTTTGGATGTCTTGACTCTTAACTAAGTCTTTTGCCCATAATTTCAACTACTCCTGCACTCCCACAGATGGTACTTGAGGTAGTCTAGTCACACTTGTGTCCAGAGATCCCACCACTCCCTCCTGGGCAGAAAGGCTAAAGTTTGCACCATTTCCAAATGTAATTTTTTCTTCAACATCACCCCATATTGACCTTTGGAATTCCATTTCCCCCCATGATTCTCTTCCCTTTGTCCTCACAGGAGATTTCAACATGTACCTCCACCCTCTCGATGGTCCCACACTTTTATTCTTTTTTCTGTTTTGTTTTTTACCTTTCTACCAATCAAGTCAACATGTTTTAATAACCGTGAGTATGAAGTGAATTTATACTCTTGTTCAATAGAGGAGGTGAAGTATTCTAGCATGGCAACATAATCCAAAAGTGAGGAGCCAAGACGAGTAAGTGAAGATAAGTTTTTTTGAGCATGTATTAGTTTGAGTTTTTGAAAGAAGAATGAAGAGGAGAGCACCAACTATTTGATATTGGTCATTTTTTCTTGAAGCAAAAGCTTTGAAGTGGTCGTAGCTCCTAAGGAAGTCGGAATTGGTAAGTTCTAGATCAAAGAGCTAGAGATAATTACCAAGGAGAACAGTTTGTAATACATGTCTTGTAAGATTTATTGGTAGCAAATCTCTTTCACTCTGGAAGCTTTGTTGGATTTGCCAGAATCTTTGAGACTATCAGAGGCTAGATTGAGTTTGATGAGGAAGAGCCAATTCATGGACAATGCCTTGGACACCACGTCTAGTTTGAAAGCCTTAATCGTGCAATACCAAGTTCCCCTGTATCCATTGCAAGATCACCAGGCATGCTGCTATCTACTGCTGGAAAAACATCAAGATCACTCGAGGAGCCTCGTTATACCTACATGGCTAGGGATTATGAACTTGATGATGAATGTTATTTTGTATCTTTCTCTACTCTTGAGATGGTACTTGATTTTGGTGCCACATCTCACATAGTCTCAAATAAGAATGTTGTCTCTAATCTCGCACAAATTACATATGATAAGCAAGTTATTTTAGGGGATTGTAGCATGCACAATGTCCAGGGGATAGGTGAATTACAAATGAAGACATTTTCTAGCAAGAAAACTCTAGATGGTGTACTTTATGTGCCTTATTTAGAAAAGGCTCTTATCTTTGTGGAAAGTAGCTAATGCAGGTCTGAAAGTTTTATTTGATGTTGACGTATGCCGAATCTTGGATATGAAGACTAAGGGAGTTGTAGCTCATGAAAGGAGAAATCACAACTTTTATTATCTGGAGGTTCTACCAAGCAAGGAGGATCTACATGCAGTTTCAAATTTAGATCTTCTGTGGTAGAGGAGGTTATGCCATCTCTCTCTAAATCCCTTCATGAAAGAAGCACTTCTGGTTAGTTCTAAAGTGACATCTTTTCGTGGTGGAGCACAACACTTTATATCTTTTTCGGATGACTTCAGTAGGTTCTCGGTTGTTTACCTTATCAAGGAGAGATCTGAAGCTTCAATATCAAGATTTTGCAGAAAGGACTACTCAGCACAAGCTCATTCTCTTGAGATCCGATCAGAGGGGTCAGTAGAACTATAATGAATTCATGGAGTATTGCAAGACAAAGGGGACATCACATCAAACCACAACTACCTATACTCCTCAACACAATGGAGTTGCAGAGAGGAGGAACCGAACCTTGGTGGAGACTGCAAAGTGTATGATAGCTCACGCACATCTCTCAAAAAAGTACTGGGGCAAAATGCAGTTAGAGCTGCCAACTAAGAGAAAGCCAAATCTCTCACATGCTAAGGTATCTGCCTTTTTGTCATACGTTTTTGTGCCTAAGAGAAGAGCTAGATAAGCATGCAGTATTTTTGTTGGGTATGTCAATAGAACCTCATTGTATAGAGTTTATTTTCTTTCAAAAGAAAAACTCATGATTGCAAGGAGGTTGTTTTTTGAGTAAGATTGGACCGAACATGCTTTGATTTCTATGATCTAGTAGTTCTAGACGTACCAGAGCGGAGTGGAGAGCCTTCAAAATTCCTGCATGATGATTTGCATGAACCTGTTGCAGTAGTGAAAGCAAAGATGATCCAACATGGAGACATTCTTCAAGATTTGCTCATAAGGTCCTCAAGCCTTGGTAAGGAGCCTATGAGAGAAAATCAGCATGATTACTTTGTAGAAACTTGTTGTTTTGCAGGAGAGCCAGAAACCCATAATGAAGTTATGCACAATGAAGATAAGGACAAGTGGCAACATGCTATGTAGGATGAAATTGCCTCTATGCACAAGAGGAAAGTTTGGGAGCTAAAGCGTCTACCAGAAGGTAGAAGAGTCATGAAGTGTAAGTGGATATACTGATACAAGTTAGTCCAAACGGTAAGATAAATGGGTACAAGGCTAGACTTGTTGTCATGCCCACAATTGGTCTTGAGTAGCGTGTCCACGCTATTGATTAGGTGAAAGATGCTAAAGAGATGTTGTCCTCCAAATTCAACATGACCGATCTAGGTGAGGCTCACTACTGTCTTGGAATTCAAATTCATCGAGACAGAGATAGATGACTGATCTACATTACTCAAAAGAGATATCTTTATAATACCCTTATCAGATATAATCTGATTAATTGTAAAGAATCCACTCACCAATGGATCCAGGCCTAAGACTGTCGAAGGACCAATGTCCTTAGACAAAGTAGGAAAATGAGCAAATGAGAGAGTATCTATATCAATCGATACTCGGCTCTCTCATGTATGCAATGGCCTGTACAAGAACTGATATAAAGTCCTCAATCCAAGGATCCTATTCTAAGCATGCCAATCACAAGCAACACAAGGGAACCTGATGGTGGACAAACCAACTCAACCAAACCTAGATCGAACGGATCTAGCCCCCAAGCTATAGATCAATCGCTCAAAGAGGAATGAGACATCACACCAGCAGCATTCTGCCACTGGTCATGCTATCAAGCATACACTAGTGAGAGCCCAATAGGTATGCTTATACCCTCCAGGGCCCATGCACCACTAGTAGTGCACTATGACACCTCACTGGACACCTCTGCAGCCTATCTGGGCCACGTCATCCAGTTTCCCAATGACTCACTAATAGACCCATACAAATCCACCATCAAGTGTTTAGGCCTACAACCATTAATTATGACCATGTACACATAAGGGCCCCAATTCCCTTATAGTCATAATTAGGTTGTTAATCTACCGGTCCCTAGCGCGGACACGCTACCCGAGACCAGTCATGGGCATGACATTCTTCTGCCCTTATTCAAGCTCTGTCATCAGAACTTAAAATTGAAAAAGGTCCTCCTTAAGCTTCCTTCTTGTTACCAAAAATCATCATCGTCTATGTGATCTTCCATTGAACCACATGCTTGGCAACTATACAATTATTCAATCGTTTAGTTCTTGTATCCAAGATCCTTCCGGGTTTAGGTCAAGACACACCCGATAATTTATTCAACAGGTCCAGTTGATCTCCAGATCCAAGATGCTCTCCTTCACATAGACTCTTCTTGAGACGGTTTACATGAATTATGGAATGCACTTGCGATCCTTTTGGGAGTTCCATTTGGTAAGCTAAGGATCCGATCTTTTTCAAAATCTTAAACGGTCCTCTATATCTAGGGGACAACTTATTATGCTTGCCGGTATGCATTATACTCGAATCCTTCGGGACTCTTAAAGATATTCAATCCCCCATTTGAAAGTCTCTCGATGATCTTTTCAGACTTGCATAAAGTCGGTCCCCATCCTGGCTACTCAAGACATTCTCATGTGCGATCCGTAGCATTTCCTGCATATCATGTATGAAATCCGCTACTTTTTGAAACTTGATCGATTGAGTCTCAACCGTAATGGGTGATCTAGGCTCAAATTCGTACATAAGCATAAACGGGCTATAACCGGTACCAAATGCTTATAATAACTCAATCTCCAACAAGGATAATTTCCTCTTCGAGGAGATTGCTATCAAAATACAAATACAAATCTTGCCCGATCTTCTGATCATGCAAGTAATCCTTCTTTAAAACAATCAAGTATAACTAAAATCTGAACTATGATTCGTCAATCATAATTCATCATATTCTCGTCCCATACTCAATAAAAGAACGTGATATCCACACCCAGGCAAGTACGAATGATCCGAAGAACTTTAGTTTAGCAAAATATGGCCGACCAAAAGCGATCAGTGAACTTCGAAACACGAATGTTCATAATGTCACTTTGGTAATCCATAAAGCCAAAACAGATACTCTAATTACCTGGTCTTTACCTGAATAAACATAGTCGATTTGGTAAGATGGCCAGTCATTACCAAAATTCCACTATCTTGTTTATTCTTTCCGGGGTAATTTACCATGAACACAATCCTATCCTATAGATTAGTTATTCCCTAGAATCTGAGTTATGATTCACCAATCCCAACTCTCCAAATTCCTAAGACCATACCATATCATAAGAGTGTATTACAATTCTTAAAAGACACATGAGTTGTTCTTGAAAGTCTTTTTCGTCTAGAAAGTTCCAGACTTTTCCAACTCACACTCATTGTTTATATAATGATTGTAAACATAAAACGCCCTTACTTTAGACATGGCACAAATTGTCATTCCAGAGTAAGGGTCCCAATCTAGAATATGTCTAGATCTTTCTCTTAAGTTCTAATCTAGAATAACTTAAGATTTACCGGAACCTCATTACGTGAAGTTCTAACTTTTGGCAAACAACTATCCAACTCTCATGAGTCTTCCGGGATAGCATTCCATCCTTTCCGAACGGGAAAAGATACATCCCAAAAGTTTTCGTGTATTCTATGCGCACCCATTTATAAATGAATCCAAAACGACTCATAAATGTTGTGACTTATAAGCAATACATTTCAACAATAATATCCATAAGTAGATTTCTATTGTTGATTTATAACAACTATCTCAGAAGTAGCGCTCCTGACTCGATTAGCTATATCATATTTGGAAAATATTTAAATGTTTAGGTGTGGTACCAAAACACCACATTTAATCTAATTCTAAATCAATTCTAGGTCAATGAGAAATTACTATAACCCAGCAAGAAATTGTCTCAAACACAATTCTCATCAATATGTCTATGTACC